>JAODAL010009772.1:0-108799 GCA_025379985.1 Phyllomedusa bahiana | reverse complement strand
ATCAAGATGGGGAATACAATTTTTTTTTATTATTTAAATAATAAATAATACAAGGTTGACTGCATAAATTGTTACAAAGTGTCTGGAAATTTTGGGAAAACACAATTGATAAATCAGGAAAAAGATTCAATAGAACAAAGAAAGCAGAATGTATCCTTCTCACTGCCTCCTGTATAAGTACATAATGATAAGAACATAATCATCTGCCTCCAATTGTCCCTTTCAATGACGGTTTTCTTAAATGGTTGCTGAAATGCTAACTGCAAACTTGGATTCAAGAAGAAATGTTTAAAAATTTTTTTAAAAAAGTCGTGTCCATTCATGAGGGTGCCGCTGAGAACATGAATTCCCTTGAACTATAATTTACTAAAGATGCAGAACGAGCATGAAAATTTTATTGTAAAATTCCACTGAGCAATGAAAGCACACTTGTGGGAGATGCTGGAGTATACAGTGATTGTTATTATTTTTTTTAAAATATTGTATAGGGAAAAAACAAATACTGAAAATACCACGGAAGATGTGTTTTTTAAAGATTGAATTATTCGTCATTTTGAAAGCAATATCATCCTCAGTGCACTTTGTGAACACAGCAGCATCTTTGTAAAAAAGAGGAAAAGAGAGCCGCTGTTTATGCATAAATACTGCCACAAAACAATAGAATTCGCCTTTGAAAAATGATATTATGAATCATTTAAAATCACTGACATGATAACAAATAAAGGACATCACGTGGAGAGACCTGGAATTACCATGCAAAGTAGAAAAGACTCGGCATGTGCCTGTCATTTAGATGACTGGAACCATTCTAAATAATGTTTGTTTCTTGTGTATTCGCTGGTATAATGGATGATGCATGATAAGGGATTGTAAATAAAAAAATGAGCCTTTGACAGGCACCATCTCAGGATTTGTAAGGTAACATTAAAGAGAATGTGATACTGGTCTTAAAAACAATTTAGGCTGTGTCTATACAGCATAGATTAAAATGGCATCCAAATTCTGATAGCATTTTAAAGGGGTTGCTTTTTATGTTAAAGATCTTGCAAATGCAAGTCATTTTGAATATGTTCCCTTAAAAAGTGCCCATATTCCCAGATTCCCCCCTTTTAATGGGCTGCATCAGCTCCCCGATCGCTATGCTACAGACCGTTTTATCCCCCCTTATAGGCTGCCGCACTTGTGCTATGCTAAACCCGGCTTCTACTGCGCCTAGTAGAAGCCCGTAAAAAACGCCCCCGAATTCAAATGAAAACCCCCAAAAAAAGGACTGAGGTAAAATGAATCAGTTGTGGAAACCCCCTTTTAAAAATGCTAGGGGCCCCCGCTTTTGGTGCGATTTGCGCTAAAAAAACCCCGGTTTTTGGTTTTCGGATTTTTGAACCCATACATTGAATGTGGGAATCCCTGCAAACTGTGAAGATCAAACAGGTTTGAAAATCTGTCGCAATCTGGCAGATTTTAAAACCGTCTGGAAAAAATCCGTGCTGTGTAGACTACAGCATGGATTTTTTGTTGCTGTCTATGGGGCACTGGTTGCAGTCAGATTTTCGACTAATTTAAAATACTGAATCCGCTTGGTTTACATGAGGTAAAACATGATGACTGCTGTCACCAAGGCTAGGTCTGTAATACAGCATTTTAGTTTTCCCCCACATTTTTTTGTTTCTTGTCTTATCCTGATATACCCACTTAATATTAATATATTGCATTACTTATCTTGTATTATCCTGAGGTCATAAGATAAAAGTTGGCTGTTTATGTCTATGGGATCATAAAGGAGATTTTAACATGCCTAATGAAAGTTCAAGACCAAGAACTTCTATTTGAATACCTATGTTTTAAAATATAAAGCACCCCCATTGGTATGTTTCATGTCTCAGCTCTTAATTCACTTTTAGGGTATGTTCACACGGCGTGTTGAGTCCGTGTGAACATAGGGTTTTAGATACATGTTTGGATCTGTCTGTCGGACCCTAAACGGACCCAAACATGTATCTAATAGCAATGTGATTTACATTGCTTTTACTTTGAAACACGCATTGGCGTTCTCACGAGTGATCGCCGATGTGTGTCTCATTTCGTCTTTCGGATCCATCTTTCAGATCCGTCCCAAGAATTGACATGGTCAATTCTTGGTCCAAAAGACGCAGCAGGAGCCCTATTATAGAACCATAGGGTGCAATCCTGCTGCATCCAACATGCATCCAAAAACGCAGTTGCATGTTGGATATGTGTTGGATCCGTTTAGGATTCGATCGCCGCTAGGTTTTTGGATGTGATTTTCGGATCAAAAACGCCATGTGAACAAGCCCTTACTTTAATCGTATGTCCACATTTAAATTATATGTTGTTTATATATAGATGTCATAAATTGCATTATTTATCTTGTACTATCTTGAGAATATAAGATAAATGTTGGCTGTTCAAGTCTATAGGATCAGTATGGAAATTTTAACATGTCCCGTTATTTTACCAAGGTAGAAAAGTGCAAGAGGTCTCTGGTGGGGTATAGGTGTCTAGCAGGGGCTTATCTCTCCCCTTCCCCTCTCCCCTCCCATCTCTTGCAATAAACATTTACATTACTCTAAGTGTGCTTTCTTTTTAAAGGAAGGCTGATGAGATAGGTGTTGACTGACAAATGGATGATTGACCTTACATCCTGCATTATACCTCAGAGCTTCATCCAGACTTCTGCCTCTTAATGTTTCTATTTTGTTGACAGGAAGAAAAACCTTATTAGCAGGTTTATGTTATTAAGAAGATAATTAGGTATTTTAAAAGGGGTTATCTAGGGTCTGGCCCTAAGCATCTCCATTGCTCAGCCTTTCATATACATAGGCCCTGGAGATCTAGTGAGCCTCCTACATTGTTTACCAGACACAACTTCATATTTTTAGTAGTTGATCTTCCCAGTTTTTAATACAATTCCATTTACTTGATCAGGATATAACTATACTGTATAGAGCTGTGCGCCCTGAAAGGGGATAAAGCTTACCAAAGCACAACAGTCCCTTCAAACAAGTGGTGGTACCAAGACGTTGGACCTCACTGATCTAACCAAGTCCCAGAGAGCAACTTTAAGATTAACATAATGCTAAAATTGCTTTAAAAAAATTGCTTGTAATTTTTTTTTATCATTTAACACTTTGGAAGGTTACCAGATCTCACTGGAATGGGCTGAATTACTTAAGTGTACCTTATGTATATGAAATTTGCTAATTTCATTAGCAAGGTCATAGCATCTAACAGCCTCTAATACCCCTTTATTTTAGAATTGACATCTATGTGTAATAATTTGGTGTAATTTGTAAGCAGAGGCTTTTTATTGTTCTGTGCATAAGTGAATCTCTATCTGGTGGTCTGTTTCAAAGCTTTATCTGTCCCAGTCTATAAGCAAAACTTATTAGCTGGTCTATCTATAGCGGGCAGACACCTCTTCTTCCACCAGCTATTGGCTTATATCACCATTTCCCTTTTGCTGCACTGATCTCAGACATTTCTATCCAGTACAGGATACAGTATAAACTCAGCACTCTCACCCATAAAGCTCTCCACAACGCTGCTCCTCCCTACATCTCCTCCCTAGTCTCTGTCTACCGCCCTACCCGCTCTCTCCGCTCTGCTGATGATATCAGGTTACACTCATCAATTATCCGAACCTCCCATGCCCGCCTACAAGATTTCACACGTGCGGCACCAATTCTCTGGAATATGCTACCGCGTGCGATCAGGCACATTCACAACCCTCACAGTTTTTAGAGGGCCCTGAAAATAGATATTCTCGGTCTGGCCACGATGATCCCTAACTGCTATCACACACATCTGTCACTCCCTGCACTTGGGCACTCACAGGCACTTATCTGTATATAGATGTACAGTCTGGGTGGCAGGTTCATCCACTTTTCATGTAAACCACCCGCTATTTATGAAACATGGCCGGACCATTGTAAACTTGGCACTTCTTTACCGTATGTTTCACCATACACCCTAATAGATTGTAAGCTCTCACTAGCAGGGCCCTCACACCGTGTGTCTCATTTGTAAGTACTTTTAATGTGTAATGACTGTATGTTTACCCTTGAATTTGTAAAGTGCTGCGGAATATGTTGGCGCTATAGAAATAAAGATTATTATTTCTAACAGTCTGTTAGATTGTAACATATATATGCGAGAAAGTTTTGGACAGGTGTGGAAAAATGCTGCAAAGTAAGAACACTAATAACAGAAGTCTTAATAGCTTATTTTTTATCAACACAATAAAAAGTGAATGAACAAAAGAGAGAACAAAGCCCAAATCAAATGTTTGGTGTGACCACTATATGCCTTTAAAACAGTCAACTCTTCTAGATACACTTGCATGCAGTTTTTGAAGGAACCGAGCAAGAAGGTTGCTCCAAACATCTTAGAGAACTACAGACAGGTCTTCTGTGGCTATAGGCTTGCTCAAATCCTCCTGTCTATTCATGTAACTCCAGGCATAATCAGTGATGCTGAGATCAAGACTTTGTGAGGGCCATATTAATTACTTGATCACGCTGGCTCTATGTTTGGGGTAGTTGTTCAGCTACTGAATTTGGAACCACCCTGATGATAGGTGTATGACTGGCAACATTTTGCAGCATTTTCTCGACACCTGACTAAAACATTTGCACAGAACTCATGGGGGACATGTACAAACGGGCCTGCTTCAGAAGTCTGCCGTCTTTTCATTCCGAGATCTAGCGCCCCATTCGTTATATTTATAAAATGGCCACACTCCGATATTAGGCGCATTACAGAGCACCTACAGCATTTTGTTATGCGTCTGAGATCGGGGGGCGTGCTACAAGCGTGTCGCTCTAGAGCCGCACGAAGCTACACATTTTTAGCTTTAGTATGGCAAATCCATGAGCATTACAGCTGGAACAGGTAGAGCACTTTAAAAGTGGTTTACCTGAGCCAGAATTGTCGTTTCTGTGCTAGAATGCGCCTAATTTATGACCCGCAGTAGAACAGGTTCATAGATTCAGGCGCATTCTACACTATAAGGTTATGTTCGGGGCGGAGCGGGGAGGGGGGGGGAGGCTGGCTGCCCGCCGGCCCCATAGACATTCATTATTCACGGCGTGTATACACCGTGAATAATTGACATGTAACTTCTCTCCCCGCTCGGCGTATTGTCCGAGCGGGGAGAGGAGACGTAATCCATAGTTGAACAAGCCCTTATACTCCAGTGAGTTGACAAAGATTGAATGTGGCCAACATATTATGATACTACATGAAAATGTATGATCAGTAGTGTTGAGGCTCACATATGAGATTACTCCCTATTAGAGATACAGGGATGACCCAAGTGATCCTATTCTTTTAAATAGAAATCAATTTTCCTTTTCTTTCTTTGTCATTAGAGTGCTTTCACACAAAGATGCTTTTTTGGTGCTTTTTTATGCGTTTTTGGATTTATTATTTGTGCAGAAATGTACAGCATTAATTGCTGTGCCTTTCACGAAAAATGCATCTGAAAAAAGCATCAAAAACTCACCTGCGTTTTTGATGCGTTTTTCAGATGCGTTTTTTGCGCACTAAGGCACAGCACATAATGCTGTAGATTTCTGCACAAAAAAACATGCAAAAACACATAAAAAATGCACCAAAAAACGGAGTATGTAAAAGCACCCTTAGGGTATGTTCACACGGCTTGTTGAGTCCGTGTGAACATACGCTTTTAGATACGTGTTTGGATCCGTCTGTCGGACCTCAAACAGTCCCAAACATGTATATAATAAATAGCAATGTGATTTACATTGCTTTCACTGTGAAACACGCATCGGCGTTCACATCTTTCATATCTGTCCCAAGAATTGACAAGTCAATTCTTGGTCCGAAAGACGCAGCAGGAGCCCTATAATAAAGTATAGGGTGCGATCCTGCTGCATCTTACACGTATCCAAACACGCAGCTGCATGTTGGATACGAATTGGATCTGTTTAGAATCCAATTGCTGCAGCGTTTTTGGATCCGATTTTCAGATCCAACATGGATCCAAAATCGGATCCAAACAAGCCGTGTGAACAACCCCTTACTGCTGGACAACTCTACAATCTACCAGCCCTATTAAAAGGAAAATAAATGTAATGATCCTTCAGGTGGGATCTTAAGGCCAATTGCCTCTGTTCTGGGAAAGATTAGTAACCATTCCACCACCTCATACATGTGAATGCAACTTTGCCTGCTCTTCTATTGAGGACAATACTGCCAAATAGATGAAGCATGAATTTCTATAAGAAGCACCAAAACTCATTAGACCAGTATGGGTTTTTTAAGGAGCAATGTATTGAAACCTAATTACAGTAGTTAATAGGCATACTAAAACATAAACGTACACCTGCATGATGCTGCAGTATAGTGATCCCTCAAGTTATAATACAGTCTGTTTGGGAGTGCCGATTGTCACTTGGAAATTGTAACATTAGACCATTATATTGGAATCTAATAATTGGTCCTGATGCCCGAAAATGTCACCCAAAATAAGGCAAAATGAAGATTAAAAATAATTAAGCACTTAGCTAACACAGATAAAGTCCTTATATTTACTGTTGTAAATCACTTTCTCTGTTGAGGATTGGAACTATTATAGGGTTCTATCTAATGCACAGTGGGCAGTATTAATAAAATGGAGCCAGCCTTACCTGGTTTCTAAGTTCGCCACTCATCCAGGCACATATAAAGAGCAGTACAGAACATGTAGTACTGCACTATACTGCAGAGGGGCAATAAGGGTCCGCCAGTTGATTAATACAGGTGTTTTACCAGCAAATTGCCAATGTTGATTGACAATCACATGGGCCACATACCTGGACTAGAAGTGGCATTGCATATTGATGGTGGTTTCAAGTTATGAGTACCTAGGAATGACAAAATATTGTAACTTCATATTTTTATAACCCAAAAGACCACTTTACATTCAAAATGTCTACAAATGTGGAGATTGCATGGAAATCTAGAGTGGCCTCTCTTACTTTCAAACATGTTCCTTTTAAGTTTTACAGTTGATATATGAGTTTTTGCACTCAGCTTTATCTATTCACTGACTCAAGTTCTAGCTCTGTTGCTCATTGGTGTGCAAATAATTTCTGGTTCATGTAGCAGTAAAAAGGCTAAAGGGCTTCACCTTTAACTTTCTTAGCTGCACTCTTTAAGGGCATCACACCATAGATGAATGCTTTATTGTCAGCAGATCCCCATCATGCAAGCAGTTTGCTTCTGTGAATCCTAAACTGAGGACAGAGGAGTCTTTTAGATTTGTGCTGTTCAGTTGCATCATATGTCTGGGTATTAAGATAATGAAATGTTGAATCTTTTGGCTTTTAAGTTTTCAAAGAAATGTAGCTGGGATTACCCATATGTATAGTAATTTATGTTCCATGCCTTGGTGGATAATGCTTTATATAGCTTGCACACCATATGGTAACTAACATAAAGTTTAGTACCATAAACTATATCTCAGTACAGACACAACTTTATCGCTATTAAGGCTATGGCCTTGTACAACGACACAATTACTGGAAGACAATGCCCTACATGTAAGGAAGCTAATAAGATGCTTTCAAGTACATGTGTCTTAATTGTTCTTGTAAAAGACCTACATTAATGTACCAATTTCTAGATTATTTTACTGTTCCGAAAACCTTCTTAATACATTTTTTTTCCCAAAATGTAAATTGCTTGAATAGTGTGTCGTATTGTGGCATGTATATGCATGTGATTTGCAGATTCTCTGTACATGATATATGCATGCTGACCTTAAGCTGACATCGTAATGATGAAGAGAAAAAAATCCTGACACTCGTTTTTTGCACCGGGGAGGACCCCTACGTTTGTTGTGGGGGTCACATGGAGGACACGTCTTCATCAGAGCTGACCATTACGTAAAATATGAACGCTGCTGTCCAAATGTTCTGGTATTAAGACCTATATGTCATTGTATGAGTTGAAGAATTGAACATATAATATTATACCCTCTTTTATACTTTCTTGAACTAGGAAAAGTTCAAAGCTTCTAAAAGAAATAAAAAAACATAATTAATCTGTTAGATATAACAAGATCTTTGTGTGATGCAATTCCCTACTACACTTTGTATTTCATTATTTCATTATGTATGCCTCATTCTCTTTACAGCTAAGAGGTAGATACAACTGTAAGAAGTCAAGGTGATGGAGAACCTTCCTTGTGTATGTGTACATAGATAGATACAGTGGTTGTCAGTCACTTAGCAGGACCACACAGAAAATAGCTTAAAGAGAATCTTATCCTCAAATTTATATGTTGTGTTTTCCCCTTATTATTCCTTGTAGAAAATTATTACCAATCGGTCAATTGGGAAGTGTCCTGCACAGTTTAACGTTGTCCAATCTGTGCTGGCAGAGTCAGTGTGTGCAGGGACATGCCCCTTGGAATACTGAAATTATAACACCCATTTTACTGATTCAGTAATACATTTCTAAAAGGATTAACAGAGGAACAACACAACACAGAGTTATAAGAAAAATGGCGTCAGAATTGTTATTTCTCAGGATGCACAAGTATTTACTAAGACAGAACTGTCAGAAAAAGCCTTTGGTCCTCATTGAACCAGAAAAAATTTAGAGTATCCCCCCATCCATGGAGGAATGGTTCACAGAAATTAGCTTTCTGAAGGGCCCGAAGGAATTAATTGCCCAAACCCCTGAGCAAGCATATAAAAAGACCTGGCTTAGTTGGTCGCTTTTCCAAAATTCCCCACCGTTCCTCTCAATCACTTCTTAGGGTATTTCTTGTCAGAGGACACTACCCTTCTCCCCTCTCCCTACCTTTCCCCTTTTTTTTCCTCTCTCTTCTCCATTGTGTATGTGTGTGTGTGTTGTGTGACTGATATGACTCTGTGATGTCCCTGTCCTTTCGGTTCATGTACAATTTGACAATATGGGTTCTCTTGCTTAGGGGTGCTTACAGTACCCTCTTTATGTTCATTCCATTTCTTTTGCTATGTATCAGGAGTGAAAACCTATCATATACAAAACTTACACTCACCGGCCACTTTATTAGGTACACCATGCTAGTAACGGGTTGGACCCCCTTTTGCCTTCAGAGCTGCCTCAATTCTTCGTGGCATAGATTCCACAAGGTGTTGCAACGGGTGCTCAAATGGTACCAAGGGGCCCAAAGAGTGCCAAGAAAATATTTTTCCCCACACCATGACACCATCACCACCCCGCCTGACCGTTGATACAAGGCAGGATGGATCCATGCCTTTCTTGTTGTTGACGCCCAAATTCTGACCCTACCATCCCAATGTCGCGCAGAAATCGAGACTCATCAGACCAGGCAACGTTTTTCCAATCTTTTATGTCCAATTTCGATGAGCTTGGGCAAATTGGAGCCTCAGTTTCCCGTTCTTAGCTTTAAAGGAGTGGCACCCGGTGTGGTCTTCTGCTGCTGTAGCCCCTCTGCCTCAAAAATTCGCGTACTGTGCTTCAGAGATGCTCTTCTGCCTACCTTGGTTTTTAAAAAGGGTGGCTATTTGAGCTCCTGTTGCCTTTCTATCAGCTGAACCAGTCTGCCATCTCCTTTTGACTCTGGCATCACCAAGGATGTCCGCCCACAGGACTGCCGCTCACTGGATGTTTTTTCTTTTTCGGACCATTCTCTGTAAAACCCTAGGATGTTGTGCGTGAAAATTTTCCCGGAGTCAGCAGTTTCTGAAATACTCATACCAGCCTTCTGGCACCAACAACCATTTCCAGTTCAAAGGCACTCAATCACCCTTTTCTTCCCCCTATGATGCTCCCGGGTTTGAACTGCAGGAGATTGTCTTGACCATGTCTTACATGCCTAATGCCCCTGAGTTGCCGCCATGTGATTGGCTGATTAGAAATTAAGTGTTAACGAGCAGTTGGACAGGTGTACCTAATAAAGTGGCCGGTGAGTGTATAGTAGACATTATTGTCTTTGCATTTTCTATGGAACCCATGGATCTCTTTTCTTGTCTTTGCATTCTTGAGTTTCTGTGACTTTAATTTTTGCATGCCTTGTATTTTCTACCAATTTTGTATTTGGCATATTATTCTGCTTATTAATAAAACCTTTTCTTGAATATGAAAAATTGAGAGTAAAACAGGTTGTCAGTCTTAAAACGGTAAATGAAATTGCTTTCATTCACTGATAGCTAACAGAGATCTTAATAAAAAAAGAAATCAAAATGAAAAGTATAGTAGAAAGTTGTATAATATTTTATTATACTTGAGTATATTTTTATTTACCTATAATTGCAAAACCGTTCAATGGTGAAAGGAACAAAGATGCCTCCTTTAAACATGTATATATACTTTGGAAAATGCACTGAATCATTGAAAAAAATTAAAACTCTTTATATTGTGTTACTTAAAAAGAGTTGTCATAACTATTGATGCACGAATAGCTTATTGAAAGAAGCAGACGTCATGCTCAAACTGTGTAATAAATGTTGTTACTCTGGGTTACATGTAGCTGGTTAGTCCTTAAAGGGGTTTTCTCATCACTGGCTTTCGCAGACTTGAGCTGTTGATCTCTTACAGCTTCAAAACCAGAGGCGTTTATCTCCTCTCAGTAGGCGTGTGTTCCTTCTCTGAAAACTGGTGACATCATCATTCTGTGTGGGCAGTGGAAGGGAGAGGATGTCACAGCTCTGCAGACCTCCTGCAATGGTTCTCATGACTGCAAAGTTGTCACCTCCTTCCCAGGCTGCACAAGCTCCTTGTAAGCAGACACCTTCATTGGTGTAATACAGGCTGAACTTATGAAAGAAATGTGAGAAATGCACTCTGCTCCCCCCTCTGTTATCAGGCAGGAGGTAGAGGGGGGAGCAGAGGGTATAAGGTTGTGTTATATGGGGGAGGTCGAAGAGAGTGAATCTAGCAGCTACAGACTCAGTAATTGTCCAGATCCTTCTCATAGGCCTGGGGGATGAGCATAGAGAAGCTCAGAGAGCCTTTATTACACAGACACAGTCAGCATAGAAAGCTGAGGCACAAAGTTTCACCTGCAATTTACACAGCTCAGAGGGGAGTAAGCAAAAAGTGCAGGCACCCAATCACAGCAAAGGGGGCGTGTCCCAACAATAACAGAAAAGGGGGCATGGCCCGACCACTTGCCGCAGAAATAACTCTAGACACACAGATTGGCTCATATCTACTATACTAAGTGATTTAGGTAATGCAAACCAATTGCAAAAGTGCTTATTTTTACTGTCCCTATAATTACAGATATGATCTTTGTAGTGAGAAAACCCCTTTACCCCTTTAAGGCCAGATACTAGGGATCCTACCTTCTGGGATAAAACAGCTTTTTAAACCGGTCGAGAATGATATGCATATAGAAAGCTAATATATGTTCTTGATAATGCTGGTGTAAGCACCTGACAGGCTTACGATGCCCCGGGGACCTCCAGCCAGATAGAAGTTTTTAAATACCTAAATGGCAGACTCAAGGAAGCACATTTTGGTATTAAAGGGATTCTACAGAAAATGAAGAAAAATAAATACATAAACGCCATGTCATAATGAAAAAAAATGCCTAAATACCTTTTTTTTTTTTTTTAGAAAAGTCTGCTTGTTTTGTCTAGATAATCATTATAGGAGAAGAAATGGCCGCTGGGCACCTCCCTGTGCAGAAAACGGTCCTGGAATGCAGAGTACAGCAGCAGGACAGACTCCTGAGTTACTTCCTGGTTAGGCTGACTGACATCACTGAGCATGTGTGCTATAGTCCCTACACTCCACAAAAACTGCTCTACCTAAAGTCTCCAATAATCTCCTCACTGCTAAATCTCAGGGCAACTACTCCTTGCTGCTTCTCTTGGATCTCTCTGCAGCGTTTGACACTTTGATCAAACCCTTTCCTCAGCATGCTCGGACCATTGGCCTCCGGACACGCTCCCCTTTTGGTTTCTTCCCGACCCTTTGACCGTTTCCTTCAGTTTCATTTGCGGGATTTCCCTCCTTCCTCCCCTCTTGCTGCGGGGTTCCTAGGATCCGCCCGGGGCCCTCTTCTCTTTTCTATCAAACACAGCCCCCCTTTTGGAAACCAGTAGATTTGGTTTCCCCAGTACCACCTATGGGGGGATGACCCAACTTTTAACCCTTTTTCCCCGAAAACATCACCCCCGCCCGGGCACAAAACACTTTGACTGTCTTCCGCTGCTCTGAAAATCATTCCCTCTCAAACTCAAACTAAACCTCACAAAAACAAAAACTTCAAGTCATCCACCCCACAAAAAACCGACCTTACCCCGCCATTCCTTTGTTCTCAGGTGTGGCCCCCACCTTTAACTCCTAGGCAGCGGGGCCCGGGGTTCTTGGGTTATACAAATTTTTTAACGTCTTTCACCCCAAAAATTACCCCGTCCCTCGTCCCCCTCCTGTCACCTGCACCTCAAAAACCATCCCCAAAAACTGTCCTTTTTTTTCCAACTGGGGAAAAAAAATAAAACCTCTTTAAAGGTTTCTTATTTTTCTCATCTTGACCGTAACCCCCTGTTTATGGGTCCCCCTTCTGCAAATTTCTCCCCTCTTAAAAATTGTCCTAAATGCAGCAGCCGGGCTTGTTTTTTCTTTCCACCGCTACACTGATCCCTACCCTTTCAGCCTGCACTTGGTTAAAGCCTTTCCCATTACAGGATACAAATATAAAAGGTTTTGGGCAATTTTCCCAAAAATTGGGGTTTCGTTCACTTCGCCAAATTTTTCTCGTCAAAAAATAACTTTTTTTCCCGAATTATTGGGCCCAAACCCACTTAAAAGCAGCTATTTCCCAAGGCTGCAAAAGACCTGCGGGGTTTGCGTAAAAAACCCATTTTTCCCATGTTTTTAAATATGCGGGGAGTTTGGGGTTTGGCTTCATACAATGTTGTTTTTTAGTTTTGACCCGCACATGACGGGCCGGCCGCTCTTAAAATTTCGCTTTCACTAAAAAATTTCCCCTGGGCCCTTAAGAGGGCAAAACTGCCCAAAAAAAAACTGAACGGGGGGTGGGAACCTGATAAATTCTGCCAGAAAAAGCTGAAAAAAACAACTGAGAGCTCATTTGGCAACTTTTGTGACAGAGGTGGGGGGGTTAAGGGCAAAAAGCCACGAGAAATGGTAGGCAAGGGCACAATGCCCTTCTGGAGGGGGAAAAAAAAAAAGGAGTAGGCCACAAAAGGGGAAAATTACACTTTGGGGGGTCACGGGCAGCACCCCACAGCAGCAGCATGGGGGTCACACAGGGGGCAAAAATAACATTGTGAAGGTCACAGCAGCACCCAACAGGGCAGCATAAAGGGTCGGAAAAGGGGGCAAAATTTACACAGTGTGAGGTACGGGAAGAAAGCCCAGAGCAGCATAAAGGTCAACAGTGGCACAATGACACAGTGTGTAGGTCACGGCAGCAGCCACAGCAGCGGGATAGGCAACAGTGGAAAAATCACTTTCTGGGGGTGGAAAAAACAGGAGTGGGCCACGGTGGGACAATGACACGTGGTAGGTCACGGCAGCACCCAACAGCGGGCAGCATAAAGGTCATTACAGGGGCAAAATGACACAGTGTGTAGGTCAAAACCAGCAGCCACGGGGAGCTCAGGGGGGGTCGGGCCCAGTGCACAATCACATTTTGGGGGGTGGAAAAAACGGGGAGTTTTGCCAAGAGTGGGACAATGACACATTTTGTGAAGGTCACGGCAGCAGCCCCCGGGGGGCACATGAGGCCCAGACAGGGGCACAATAAAAATTCTGGGGTTGGCAAAAAAACAGGGGAATAGGTCACAGGTGGGCCCAATGAAAAAAAAAGTGTGAAGGTCAAAAGCAGCGCCACAGCGCAGAAAGGGTCGGACATGGCACAAGCGATTTGGTGTGGGTTAGGGCATCACCACAGCAGAAACAGAGGTCAGACAGTGGCCCCTTTGGCCACAGTTTTGTAGGTCAAAGCGCGGCCCACAGCAGCACATGATTCGGAAAATGGAAACTTTGAAAACAGTGTGGTAGGTAACGGCAGAGCCACAGCAGCAGCATGAGGTCGACATTTGGAAAAAATACAATTGGTAGGTCAGGGCAAAAGCCACTGCACTCATGGGTCAGGCCGTGGCACAATCACTTTCTGGGGGTTTTGGGAAAAAACAGGAGTCCCCCACGATGGGACAAGGGCCCACGTGGGGTGGGGTTTCACGGAGAGCCACAGCAGCGCATGAGGCCCAACAGGGCAAAATGAAAAGGGTTTTGTAGGTCACGACAGCGGGCGGGAAAGAGGTAGTGAGTGGACAATGCCCTTTCCCTGGGGTAGAAAAAAAGGAGTGAACAGAGTGGGGCCCAAAGGGACACGTTTTGTGGGCCCACGTACACCCACAGGGCAGTTTGGGGTTATCAGTGCAAAAATTTTTTCCCCCCCCCCTTTTTTTTTCCCTTTGGGGGGGGGATTTTTTGGGGCCAAAAAACGGGTTTTCCACAGATTTGGGGACAATGACACAGGGGTTTTAGGTCAGGGGCAGCAGCCACCTAGCACATGGGGGTTCACCCCAGGGGCACAAAAAACCCCATTTGTGTAGGTCACGGCTGCAGCCACGCAGAACCCTTGAGGTCGCAGGGGGCCACAATGAAAAAAAGTGTGAAAGGTCACGGCACAAAAACTTTAGGTCGGGGCATGGCACAATGACATTCTGGAGGTGGAAAAAAACAGGGGGTAGGCCAAAAGAGGGGGGAACAATGACACAGGGGGTGTAGGTCACGGCAGCACCCAACAGGAGCTGCATGGGCGGGCCAGGGGGCCCCAAATCACATCGGGAAAGGTGGAAAAAACAGGAGTACCCCAAGGGGTGGGACAATAAACAAAATGTTTTTAGGCCCATGGAAAGCACCACAGGAGAAGCCATGAGGTAAACAGGGCCACAAGGGACCCAGTTTTGTTAGGTCAGGGCACATCAGAATGGGGCCCAGGCAGTGGCACAAGGACATTCTGGGGGTTTGGAAAAAAAACGGGAAAGTGGGCCAAGAGGGGACAATGAAAAAGTGTTGGGTCCCAGCACCCACAGCGGGCAGCATGAGGTAAGACATTTCAAAATTTAAAACACAGTGTGTGGGTTTCACGGCGCAGCCACAGCAGCAGAAATGAGGTCAACGTGGCAAAATTTCACATTCGGAGGGGCAAAAAAGGAGTAGGCCACAGAGTGGGAAAATGACACAGTTTTGGGTTAAAGGGCACCCCCACAGGGCAGCTTGAGGTCAAAAGTGGCACAATGAACGGGGTTGGGCCGGCAGCGGCAGCGAGGTAAAGGCAGGCCCAAAATGACTTTCTGGAGGTGGCAAAAAAAAAGGAGTACCCCAAAAGGGGGGACAATGACCCAGTGTGTGGGTTTCCCAGCAGCGCCACCACGCAAGGAGGTCATTCAGTGGAACAAGGGAAAACAGTGTGTGGGGTCACGGCAGCAGAAACATGAGGTCAGGCAGTGGCCACAATGTTTTTCTGGAGGGGGCAAAAAAAAGGAGTAGGCCACAGAGTGGGACAATAACACGGGGTTAAAGGTCCCCGGGCACACCCACCAAGCAAAATGAGGTCAAAACAGTGGAAACAATCCATTCTGGGGGGGAAAAAAACCCGGGAGTAGGCCACGGTGGGACAATGCCCACAGTGTGGGGGGTCACGGAAAAAAAAAAAAAGCAGCCCCCAGCAGCACATGGGGTCGCGGGGAAAAAAACCCAAAAAAAACAGTTTGGAGGTGGGGGGGGAATCCCACCCCCGGGTTTTAAAAAGCTTTTTGGCAGAGGGAAAAAAAACTGTCAGCAATGTTGGGATCAGGCGGGTGGGGGCATCAGAATATGACTGAGGCAGGAAAGTTTAAAACCCCGGGACCCCATTTCTCACATTTTTTTTTAAAGGGCGTCTTTGGTGTTTGTAGTCGGGGGGCCTAAGGCATTTTTTTGTGGGGAAAATCCTGGCCGATCCACGCCTGTTTTCCTCTTGAAAAAGGTAAAGTCTTTTCCACATTTTTCCCGTGGAAGGGGTTTTTCCCTTGGGAAACGATGGCCCCCCCCGCACAAAACCCCCGCTCTGAGGGCCACCCCTACTGGGGGGGCCCGGCAAAGTTTCTCCACTGCAAAACTGGGGCAAGTTGCGGCCACACTTTCCATTTTGGCGGCCCGTAGTCCAGCGGATCTTCTAAAACTGGGGTGGCAAGGGGGCTTTTCCAAATTTAGGCCCCCAAACCTGGGGTTTTCGGGGACTGCCCCCAAAGGTTTCCCTCCCTGCTGCGGGGCCCCGACCCCCCCCAAAAATACGGGTGAAGGAAGTGTCTTTCAGTGACTCCAGCTAAGGTTACTTTTTTTTGCTGTTGGAGCTGGTACGGGCTCCTACCCCCCCCCCTTTTCCCCCCCCCAGCACCCCGGGGCCCAAAAGTTGTGAGGCTGAGGAACCCCCCGGTAAGACCTTTCAAGGGGGGCGATCCCGCACTAGGCACCCCCCCAAAAACTGTTTTACGGGGGGATTTCCCTATAGAAATTTTGAGTTTGTCCTCCCTCTAAATTAGCGGGGAAAAAAAGGCCCCCTTTTGGGCCCGGTAGCGAGGGTCAAAGGGTGTTAGAACCAGAAGTCCCCCTCTGCCGGATGCTGACTATTCGGCAGTCACTTCCGGCAAAAAAGCAGCTGGGGGCCATCTCCCAAAAGGGAACCCCGGGGGTTACCTCCTGCCTCCCATTTCCATGTATACTCCCCACGGTGCTTGGGGGTCATCCCCTCATCTTCCTCATCCCAAACCACCTCCCCCCACCCTGCTCCTGCCCCCCCCTCTTTTTGGGCACCTGGGTAAAAAAAATCCACTAATTTCCCGCTTGCTTCGCCCCCAAATGCCCCTCCCCCCTCCCCTTTTTAAACCCCCCCGGACTCATTGGGCCACGAAATGAAAGTCGCCAGGGTCTCCAGCCCCCTGCCCAAAACAGATTTTTAAGCTTTCTTTTCCGGGACATGAAGCGGGGAATGAATTTTTCCACCCCGAAAAGCCCCGGGGGACGGACAAATAACTTTGCCCCCTCGAATGGCCTCAAAAAAACGGAAAGGTTTCCACGCATGAGCTGCCACGGGCTGCCCATCAAATTTTCACGGGGGATTACTTCTGTCTGCCTGGATCATCAAAAAATGGGTTAAAAGGCCTTTTTCTCTTTTCATACAGTGGGTCCCAACAGGGTGCAGGGGGAAATTTTCCAAACCCGGGTGGAAACATCGAATATAAGTGTGAAGTGGGGGGGCCGTTCTGCCGCTGCAACTCGAGGAGGGTGTTCCTGGCTTTGTACGAATGGAAAAGGGACAGTTTCCTTCCATTTTTCAGAATGTTCTGAAGATTGGTGGAAAACTTCAGGAACCTTTTTTACAACCAAAATTGAAAACGGGCGCCATGCAGGGGGCCCTGGACCAACCCCCCTCGGTGCAGCCCCCGGGGCACCATGTTCCTCCAAATTTGGGCCTCACCATTTGGTTTTAATTTGGCCCCTTGGCGCGGGGAAAAAAAAGCCACACATCGATTTCTTGCTGCAAAACCGGGGCCGTTCCCCCCCCCTGGTGACTTCGTTTGCCGAGGAAGCCCCGGTGAGAAATTCTTTACAAACCCCTAAGGGCCCCACACATGTGGTATGATGGGGCCCAAAATTGTGGAGGGCCGGGGTTGGGGGTGGGGTTTTTGGAGGGGGAGGGGTGGACAAATTTGGGGGGAAAGGGGCAAAATTTTTTACAAAAGGGAGGGGGAAACGGGGGTCTCCGGGCCCAAAGTTTTGGGGTGTTGGGGCCGGGGAAAAACATTCACCCGTGGGGGGTTAAAAGGGTGTACTGGCCCCCTTACCGTAGTTAAACTCCCGACGTCCGCCCTGCGGGGGTTTCACCTTGGAACAAACCCAAAAGCTTAAGGGCTGGGCCCCCCCTTTCTGGTTTTCAATATTTAAGAAAATTCAGGGGACTGCCTTTTTTGGAAAAGAAAATTTCGGCTTGGAACTCACCCCTCCCCGGCTCGGCACAAGCCCTTTGTTTTCTTAAAGGGGTTTTAAGTCCCACCAAAAAGGAAAGGGAGGGACGCAGTACCAAAAACGTTGGGCAGGTAAAGGGGCAGCTGGGTGCCACCTTTTTTGGGTTTGGGCGCATATGTTGTCCTTTTTAATGCCCGCGAACGGGCTGTTGGCGCCCAAAAAAGGGAAAGGGGAACAGGAGGGATCTGGACCGGGGGGGGGGGGGGGAGTTTATGCAAAGGAAACAGCTCCCTTCTCGGGGTGGTTTGGGGCCTTGACTGGCTGCAAAGGCATGCTTCCACTGGGCGCTTTCTGCTTCTGCTTTTTGCTTCGGCGGCAGGTTTGGACCCCCCCTCTTTTTCCACGTTTCTCCCGGGGGCCCCGGTTTGGGGACGGGCATGTGTTGACGAAAAGGGCCCTGGTTTTCCAAAAAATTTGATTCCCCGGCCACCCCTTTACTTTTCCCGCCTTACAGATTCTACATTTTCCCATTTTCGGCTCCCCCGGGTTTGTCTTAGCAAAGAACGCCACACCGCCGAGTATCGGTTTTTACCCCCAAAACGCTCCGCACTGAGTGACTACTCCGCCGCTCCCCTCGCTGAGCCCCTGTGCCGCTACTTTGTTGGACCTGCGAAGCGGGTTTTTTACCCCGTGGCCGTTTGGGCTCCCAAACCTCACACTGCTGCTACCTGCTTCTCACGGCCACACACCCACTTGCGGGCTGCGCTCAGCCTGACGCGCAAGCTGATGCCCTCTTCCTGAAAATTTGATGAAGCCCTTGCCTCACCCGGCTCCCAAGTGCGGTCGGCTACATCATCATCTATTTTTGTTTCATCGTCACTGCTGTCTTTATCACCGTCTTGGTAGCCGAGGCTGACCTCTTCACAACATGACCTCCCATGCCCCCCTTTCCCCATCTATACTTTGCCGCCTACTGCAAGAAGCAGGGGAATATTGGCCCCATTTCTTCGCTGCCAAGTCCTCTTCAAATTGTTCGTCCTCGCTGTATAGTGGCGCTGAGCCCAGACCACAAAGTAGATTTCTGGCTGAGGGAACCGGATGGGACAGAGGTGGGTTGAGGACAGGGTGAGGGGGCCCTTGACCGCTCCCGGGCCATGCCAACTATGGGTTGTGTTCTGACGTTCCCACCGACTCTTGGCTGGGTTGTCAGATGTCATCTGGGGGGAA
This sequence comes from Phyllomedusa bahiana, assembly GCA_025379985.1. NCBI lineage: Eukaryota > Metazoa > Chordata > Amphibia > Anura > Hylidae > Phyllomedusa > Phyllomedusa bahiana. The sequence goes on along the minus strand of JAODAL010009772.1, from coordinate 89,602 downwards.
GTGGATGACCTAGTCAACCAATCAAGAACCATGGGGTTGCTGAACAACACATGCCCGCTTTGATGACAGCGGCAGTTTGGCCTCACCGATTTACCCTGCTGCGACGTCCCCTTGCTGTGCTGCGCCTGGGCTGGAATGTTTGTGCCTCTGCACTCGCAGGTGAAGAGCCTGCCCCACCTCTCTGTCTGACATACTGTTTGTTCTTTTAATGTAAGACACTGTTTGATGAAGATATCTGTACATGATAAATACACACCCTGTATTTGACGCCAAATAAACCCACTAAGAAGCTTGGGGAACCCGTGGATATAAATTGCGCTCCACAAGTGAGCAGGACAAGTTAAATTGTATGTGCCCTTAAAAACTCTGTGTATTTTACTGAATATAAAAGCACAAACGCTAATTAACCTTGAAAAAGAATTAGGGAAAAGAAAATTTTTTTGTGGCGGTAAAAAACAAAGTTTCTTTTACTGATACAATGCAGAACAACGCTTAATTAACCCCTGGTTAAATTGCGCAAAAGAATTAGCACCAAAAAAACTATACTTTTAGCGTTACAATTGCGGTTTTTTTCCTAAAAACCCAAAAAGAAAAAAATTGAAAAAACCTTCCTTGTAATTATGGTACGGAAAAATTTTTAAATTTTTTGGCGGTGAAAAGACGGTTTCTTGGAGTCACCACAGCAGCAGAACAACGCTTAATTTAACCCTGGATGTAATTTTGTGCAAAAAAATTTAGCACCAAAAACTACTATTTTGTGGGTTGTTAAAATTTTGCGTGTTTTTACCTACACAACAAGAGAAAAAAATTGAAATTAACCCTTTCGTTTGTGAATTATGTACGGGAAAATTTTGTATTTTTTTGCGGTTGAAAAAGACGGCATTTTTGTCACCACAGCCAAAAACAAGTTTAAATTTTAACCCCGGGATGTAAATTGCCCCAAAGAATTGGCAGCCAAAAATGAAGGGTTTTTGTTTAAAAAAAACGCTGTTTCTTTAAATGAATATGACGGAACTGGTTAGATCCCCCTTGGGAAATTTTAAATGTCTGTGAGCAATAGCTTAAAAGTATAGCACGCAGGGGGACGCACACTGGACTTCAACCCAATAACCAAAAAATCAGAAATAAATTAAGAGAACAGTCTCTAGAAAAGCTGAGACACCCAAAAAAATCCTGTATAGAAATCTTTCTCATAAAAATCACCACGGCAGCCCCTTCCCCTGATCAGTACAGTGAGAGCGGTATGACCCCAGCGCGCGCCAGACTTTTTTAATTTCGGTGACGTCACAAAATTCCTCCGGCTCTGATTGGTTCACCTGCACATGTATGCGGCTATACCCTTTTCCCCCAATGTTTTCCCCCATGTAGCGCCATGTGCTCGCAGCCATTTTATCAATCAAAAGAATTTCGTTAAACCAAAGTCCCCCAAACTTCAACTTCGTTCAAACCGAAGTTTTCCGAAATCTAAACGAATTCCACTTTTTAAATCGTTGCCCCATCTCAAAATAAAACTCATCACACTACCAAAAGTCCCCACAGGTTCCCCCCTACATCTCCTCCCCATCTCTGTCTACCACCCGCCCACCTCCCTCTGTGAGAAAACAGATTACTTTCCCCTCAACATCCAACCCCCCATGCCCTTTTCAAGATTTCACACGTCGGGCCTTTCTCTGGAACTTGCTCCGGGGGCTATCGGGCAACTCAGAACTCTCTTAGTTTTAAAGAGGGCCCTGAGAAAACAGCTTCTCACCTGGCCTACCAGACCCCTAAGGGCTAACCCCCCCCTCCCCCGCCAGCACACTCATTTTTCATAACGTATATAGTTTGTACTTTTTGGGTGGCAGGTCCACCCAAAATTTCTACTAAAAAAACCCCCATATTTTTGTCCCATGGCTGGACCAAATGTAAATCTAGCACTTTTCCCCTTGTCCTCCCGTACACTTAATAGTTTGTAAGCTCTTGCGACGGGCCCCCACCTTGTGTCTCATCTGTAAGTAGCTTTTCATTGTGAATGTATGTTTTTTTTTGTCTGCACCTACCCTTAAATTGTAAAATCTGCGGAATATTTTGGCACTAATAAATAAAGATTTTTATTATTAAAAATTATTTAGTCAGCCGAGAGACTTGTGGGGGAGGGGCGGCTCTGCGTTTTTAAAAGGAAAGGTTTTTAAAAAAAAGTCGTAAAATATATAATAAAATTATATATAAATATAATATATAAACACAATTATTAGTTTTTAAACAGCCCCAGCCAAGCAACGCACTCCGACCACTATCCCTGAGGGGAAAGATCCAACATGGGGGGGTATAATTGATATAACAGTGTTTTTGGGAAATATTCACACACTGTATTGGACATAGAAATTTTTTTGTCTTTACTGTTCCTCTATTATATGTTCTTTTTTTTTTTTTTTTTAAACAACCCTTTTAAGAGGCACTGCATGACACCAATAGGGATACTGGCTAACATTATGTATATAGCAATTTCAATCTATTTAAAAAGCATGGTTTACATTTTGTATAGGAAGTGTACTACACTATGTATATCCTACAGCATGATTCCCCTCTATTATTTCATATGAGACTGCAATGTGTATGCTAATAGAACATTTTATGTTTGATAGAAAACCTATGCTAATGCCAGGTCGGACCTTACAGAATATTCAGTGTTAAGCTGAATAAATAATTACATAAATCTATAAAAGAAAAAATAGATGACGCTCACTTGTAATTGACACATTCTATTAAATCAGATATTGGCCTCCCATGCCTTTCTAATTTGTTAAAACCAAGTATAAATTTTCTTCAATGAACTAAAATTGCTTTATTTCTATGCAGCTGCAAATTTAAAATATGTAAGAGCACATTTCCATTCTGTTATAAATTACTGAGCCCATTAAATTTGATCTTGGTGTAGCTGAGAGAATATTATGTAATGCATCAAAGTGACCAAGGCTAAAATTTAACATATACGAAATTTTTTATGAGCGCGCCAAAAACCATTTTCAAATTTTCAAAATATAATAAAATGTAAGTAAAACTCTATCCAGTTCACCCCATTCTTCTGTAATCCAGAGAAAGGCAAACCTTATCAGGCAGAAAACAATACCTTCATTTTAGGGGGAAAAAAATCCTCCGCAGAGTGTCAAATCCACAAGGGAGTCCCAAAAATTACCAAATCAACAAAACCCAGTTTGTACCTTTTAACTACACGTTTAAAAATTTTACTCCTAAATTCAAAAAAACTTCGTTGTAGAGAGTTCCAAATTTTTTTTACAGCCGACACTTTAGATAAATCAAGAAGTTTTACTTTTAATAAAATCTCAGTTTTAGGTCCAAAGAATGCTTAAAGATGCACCTCCTCCTCCATTTGGTGCATCATACTTCTGCGCTGGGCCGCTATCAGAAATTTTGGGGCCACATACAGTGGGGCGCTGGGCCCCACCCTCCACCCGTCCCGGGTCCCCCCCCGGCCGACCCAAAAACCCCAAATACACCCTCCATTTCCCCGGCCCTCCCGAAGAGCCCCCCCCTTCCCCCGCCCACCCCAACCATCGCCACCCCCGAAAAAAAAAAAAATTTTTGCATCACAAAAAAAAATAATTGTCCATTTTTTTTGAATTAGTTCTTGCGGATAAACAAGCCAGCTATCTGTATTTTGTGGTCAGTTCATATACAAGGTCCGCAAATACCTCCCCCATTTACCACTAAAATGTTACTGACCAAACCAGTTACCCAACAATATGCCAACAAAAATATACAAATAAATAAAAAAAACCGCCCCTATAAACCATAACTGACACACCACCATAAGTTATTGACAAAACAGTAACCAAACCAAACCACAAAACAACAACAAAATACAAGCACCTTTTAATACCGCCAATATCACCACTATCTGCACCAAAAAATACTGAATAAAACCGCCAACGTTCTGAATAAAACCCTTACACCAAGACCAAAGTTCCTCCTACAATTAACCCCATAGTGGTAATACCGGCACACCGGGGGCTTTTTAAAAGTTTACTTACATTTAGGACTCACAGGTAACACTTTTCTGTAGACCATTCCTTTCCTTTTCTTTTTTTATTTCGGTCCAACCCCAGATGACTTCCTCCTCCACCACTATCCCGTAGAAAATTTCAACACAAAAACCTAGACCCCCACTTTTTTATAATTTTTCCAAAAAGAGTGCCCCCTCCCCCCCCTGTACAAACTCCATATCTATAATGGCCCAAATGGTAATAATTAACCCCCGTAATTATGGGCCCCCAAGTCAGTATATAGTTAAAATGGGGCCCCTTGGCAGTAGCTTTGTAGATTAGGTAGATTTAGGTAGCTTAGGGCCCGGTGTAGGTAGCTTAAGGCCCCCTGTAGTTTTAGAGTCCCCTCCTGTAGTTCTAGGGCCCCCTCCTGTAGTTCTAGGGCCCCCTCCGAGGGTAGGGGCCCCCCCCTTTAGTGTAGGGCCCCCCCTTTAGGGGTAGGCCCCCTCCTTTTAGTGTAGGGGCCCCCCCCTTTAGTTAGGGCTCACACCTTTAGGGTAGGGGCTCAACCTTTAGTGGTAGGGCCCCCCCCTTTGTGTAGGGGTCCCCCTTTATTAGACCCCTCCTTTATGGTAGGGCCCCCCTTTAGTGGTAGGGCTTCTCCTTTAGTAGTAGGGCCCCCTCTTTAGTGGTAGGACTCCCTCTTTAGTGGTAGGACTCCCTCTTTAATGGTAGGGACCCCTCTTTAGTGGTAGGACTCCCTCTTTAGTGGTAGGACGCCCTCTTTAATGGTAGGGCCCCTCCTTTAGTGTAGGGCCCCCTCTTTAGTGTAGGGCCTCCTCTTTAGTGGTAGGGTCCCCCCCAGGCCCCGCAGCTAATTACTTACCTGGCCGCGCTCCCCCGGCGTCTCCGTCTGCTCCAGGCCGAGGACAGGAAGCTCGACAGGTGTCGCGATGACATCACACGCATCGCGCCACCTGCCCGCTATGTCCGGCAGGGGCAGGGAGCGCACAGCTCTCCCTGCTCCGCCGTTCATCTTAATTGTATGCGCGTCGCACGGACATGCATACAATTAAGAGATAGCCGCTGTGCCCCCCCCCTTGCCTTACATACCTGCCGGGCCCGGGAGAGCAGTACCGGTTGTACTGCCCTGTCGGCGGCCCTGCTCCTGCGTTGCTTGCATTGAAACATTCACATGAAACAATTTTCTTAATGAATTCGGTTGGTGTAGAAACCTTCTTTACCATAGATGTAATGGATGCCCTTTTGTTAAACAGCAATCAAAGAACCACCAGCTTCACATCGAGAGAGGGGAGCACAGCCAGACGAAGAGAAATTCGTAAAAAATTTAAGCTCCTTTCTTATTCATGCATTAAAACAAAAATATATCTTGCACTTAAGAGTTGTGAGTAAAGCAGGAAAAATAAAAAATTACATGGGCAACGGTAACCCACTCCGCCGACACGTTTCAGGAACAAGTCCCTTACTCATGGCTGTATGAGGTGGGGTGACTATGAACTGGAACCAATATATATAAGATGGGTCCATGTCACAGGTGAACACAAAGGAAATAATTACACAAACTAAATAACAAAACGTATGACCGAATCCCTATCTATATTATAATCCTATTTAAAACAAAGTGCCCAAAATCATCCTATATCATTAATATCCAAATAAAAATTACCTACAGCTTAAGGCTAACAATTAATACTGATACGCAATGTCTTGTTTTGTATTCATACCAAGGGGAGTGCGGGTGGACAAATTAAAAATCCACCACGCTTCACGTGAAAAAAGTTTTTTCTGTAGATCGCCGCCTCTAATAGGACCTGCGATATTCTCTATGCAAATGACAGACAAAGCCGACAGATTACCACAGTGACTCTCTGAAAAGTGCCGCAATACCGATGAAGATTTAAATGAGAGTGGACGAACCGCATCCGATAGATGTCGTCTCACTCTGATCTTAAGTGGACCAGTGGTACAACCCACGTACTGTAAACGACAGGTTTGCGACTTATTAAATATACCACAAATTTTGAATTACAAATGTGTGTTTTTATTTTGAAAACTCTGCCATTACTGAAAGAGGTGAATGTATTATTTTTCTGCAAGCCATGCAAATCGAATGCCCACATTTATAAAAACCCTTTGTTTCCAACCAATTATTATTACCCATGTTTTTTGGTACCAACAAGCTGGGGGACAAAATAGTCCCCAAACTTGGGGCTCTACGTGACACAAATCTGACATTATGTTGCAACATTTTTTAATCTCTGGGTTCACAAACAATAAAAGGCTGTTCACACGGCTTATTGCAGGGACGGATTTCAGCCGTATTGCGTGCCGTTCTGTGCTGCTATACGGCTGGAATCCGTACCAGCCATTACGGTCATGCACAGTTCTCTATGAGAACTGTGGATTCTGTCTCTCCTCCCCGCTCGGCAAATATGCTGGGCAGGGAGAAAGTGACATGTTCATTATCCCGGCGGGATACGCCACCCCTTACTCAAGCCATAATTGCGGGCGAAATCCGTCCCGCAATTACAGCTTGAATAAGCCGTAAAACTGGGCCTAAGGGTAGATGTGTCTTGATCATTTCGACAATCTGTGTATATTGTCTGCTATAACGTGTGCTGAAGGTAATGTGATTATTCTCAGTCCTCCTCTCTTTTGAGACTTTCATTAAAAACCAAAAACCTCTGTGTATATCTGTGCTGTTTGAATTTGATGCAGGTTTCTTTTTGATACAATTTAAATAAATCCTTATCAGTGCAATTTCTTTTTAGCCTGCACATTTCACCTAAAGGGATGTTATTAAGAACGTGGTTAGGGTGACATGATACTGGTAAAACAGGGTTCTTCGCAGATGATTTCCTATATGGCTTAACCTGAATATTACGTCCCTCAATATCGGCCATTAAAGTGACATCCAAATAGTTGACAAATTGATTGTGGCTATTATATGTAAAACACATATTCTTGGTATTGCTTTTTAAATATGCAATAAAGGCTTCTATGAGATTGGTGGGACCTGTCCATATTAACAAGAGATGATCGATATAACGACAATATCAATAAATATTGTTTTTGAAGATGCTATCCTCATTAAACAGGTACATGTCTTCAAAAGAAGACATGTATATACCAGCTAGCAAAAGGTAGAACCTGGCCCACATAGATGCCCCACATGTTTGCAAAAAGAATTTACCGTCAAACATAAAAAAATTATGATGCAGAAGATAATGAACTGTTAATACCATAAATTTCTGTTTCTGTATAGAGTAGTTACTATGTTTATAAAAAAATGTGCGTAATACATCTATCACTTGTTCATGTAGGATACTGGGGTAGAGGCCATTGTAAATCCTCCATAATGGATTCTAGATGTTTTGTATCCCGCAAGTAACCAGGTAACTGGACCACTAAAGGCTGCAACTGTGCATCGACCCATCATTTGTTGTTTACAGTACATGGGTTGTACCACTGGTCCACTTAAGATCAGAGTGAGATGACATCTGTTGGATGTGGTTCGTCAACTCTCATTTAAATCTCCAGCGGTATTGCGCCACTTTTCAGAGAGTCACGGTGGTAATCTGTCGGCTTTGTCTGTCATTGGCATAGAGAAAATCGCACGTCCTATTAGAGGCGGCGACCTACAGAAAAAAACTTTTTTCACGCGAAGCGAGGTGGATTTTTAATTTGTCCACCCGCACTCCCCTTGGTATGAAAACAAAACAAGACATTGCGTTTCAATATTAATTGTTAGCCTTAAGCTGTAGGTAATTCTTATTTGGATATTATTAATGATATAGGATGATTTTGGGCACTTTGTTTTAAATAGGATTTTAATATAGATAGGGTTTTGGTTATATGTTTTTTTGTTTAGTTTGTGTAATTATTTCCCTTGTGTTCACCTGTGACACAGACCAGGGTGGATAAAAATCAATGTTTTTTTAAAAAAAAATCAAAAAAATCGGATTTTTTTTATTTAAATCGGATTTTTTTCAATAAACTGCTTTTTGAGGAAAATATTTTACCATCCAAAGGTTCTTCCATCATGAGATAAAGCTGAGTTGTTTAACTCAGTAGAATAAAGGCTGTATATGTGTAACATTCACAATGCCATGCTCTTCCAGAGGTTTCTGTAGGATTAGTGGGCAGTTTCTCTCCTATATTATCACAGACGCTCGCTTTACTTACGCAGTTCTCAAAACTGAATTTGACTCCGCAGAGGTCCCAGCCTCTTCTTCACAGCAAAAATGTTACAACATGAACAGAGTTGAGAAAAAGACCTTAATCCTATTGTTCTACAAACCTATGAATACAGAATCAACCCCTTCAGTGCCAAGTCCAAGAAGTTAGACAATATGTTTCTGATTGTTTGGAGTGGAATAGATCTGCACAACACAAGAAGAATGTGAATCTAAGTGTGAGGAGGAGGAAGGGCAAGCAGACAAGAAAATGAAAGTGAAACTTTGAGCACAATACTGCAGCATAGCCACAGACAGACAAGTCTGGATCTGTTTGTGTGTACGATCTGAGGTTTATTACTAGTGTTGAGCGATTGCGTTGGCTATCGAGATCGATCAATAGTCGATAGTCGGCCGCTATCGATAAGGTTTTTCGATAGTGAGCGTCGATTATGAGCAATGACCATTAAAGTCTATGGGAGAGCAACAACACCTTCATTATTACACCCAAACAAGGCTGGAGAAGCTGAAATATTAACATCCACAACAGTCAAATGGATACGTGCTACATCTTAGGCAACACACTTAGGTTATAAAAGTCACAGAAAAAAAGTCACAGACCATTCACTATCCCTGTCTTGTACCACAGCCTGACCCTTAAACCTGCATCACCCACAAATTAAAAAGTGCCAGAAGGCAGTATGATTTGAACCATCATGTTACTTGAACTGGACATTGAATATCCCTGCCCTGGAACGCAGCATGAGCCCCAAACATGCATGACCCCCAGATTTAAAAAGTGCCGCAAAAAGGAGTCTTTCAACCACCATTTTAGTTTCACTGGACATTGACTATACTGTCCTGGACCGCAGAATGACCATTAAACCTGTCTGACCCCCCAGATTAAAAAGTGCCGGGAAAAGGAGTCTGTTATGTCTGTATCTGTTATGTTTTCGTATAATACACGGTATTTTTTTGCACCTTTCAATTCACCTGTGGTGAATATAGAATTGCTGTTTTAAGATTTACGTAGATGCTGCGTCAATGAACAATGCTGGATGTGCAAAAGTCAAAAAACACGTAACTGTTATGTTTTGGTATAATAAACGATATTTTTTGCACCTTTCAATTCACCTGTGGTGAATATAGAATTGCTGTTTTAAGATTTACGTAGATGCTGCGTCAATGAACAATGCTGTTTGTGCAAAAGTCAAAAAACACGTAACTGTTATGTTTTGATATAATAAACGGTATTTTTTTGCACCTTTCAATTCACCTGTGGTGAATATAGAATTGCTGTTTTAAGATTTACGTAGATGCTGCGTCAATGAACAATGTTGGGTGCGCAAAAGTCAAAAAACACGTAACTGTTATGTTTTGGTATAATAAGCGGTATTTTTTGCACCTTTCAATTCACCTGTGGTGAATATAGAATTGCTGTTTTAAAATTTACGTAGCTGCCGCGTCAATGAACAATGCTGGGTGTGCAAAAGTCCAAAAACACGTAACTGTTATGTTTTGGTATAATAAACGATATTTTTTGCACCTTTCAATTCACCTGTGGTGAATATAGAATTGCTGTTTTAAGATTTACGTAGATGCTGCGTCAATGAACAATGCTGGGTGTGCAAAAGTCAAAAAACACGTAACTGTTATGTTTTGGTATAATAAACGATATTTTTTGCACCTTTCAATTCACCTGTGGTGAATATAGAATTGCTGTTTTAAGATTTACGTAGATGCTGTGTCAATGAACAGTGCTGGGTGCGCAAAAGTCAAAAAACACATAACTGATGTTTTCGTACGATACACGGTATTTTTGGCAACAAACAACCTGTGCTGACTACAAGATTGCTGGATTGTAATTTAACTGCAAGGTGGATATATCAACTGTCACAGGTGTAATGGGTAAAATTGAAAATGAACACCTATCTGAAATGTATACTGATAATAAAAGTGGAGTTTTGCAGCTAACAAAGAGACCTGCAGTTACTAGAAATGATGTGTATCCAATATAAGTTCAGGCTGCCCAATATCCAGGAAATATTTCAATAGCAAACTGTTAATAATAAAGATATTCCACTACAATGTCTACACTAAGTCTTGGTGAACTTTATCCAGTGTTCTTTATAGATAGAGCTTGTCTGTTTTCGCCCGGGGGGGGCCCCCCCCCCGCCCCCCACCGCCGGGGAATTTTCCCAGGGGTGATGCGGCTTTTAAAAATTCTCTAGCTAATTTACAAAAAATTTTTAAAATCTCTAATCTAACTAAATTGGAAGGATCACAGCAATATAGATTTTTCCTGTGCAGAAATGGGTAATTTCGTGAGCTTTTTTGGCCCCCGCAAAGCCCCAGGTCCTATCCCTATGAGACGCTGGGGAAACACTGAGGCTAAAAAAGGAAAAAACGCTTTTTCTTTTTTAAAACGAGGTCATTTTGATTTTTCCACCCAAAATCGAAACCCAAACACATCCCAGTCATGACGTCGCAAAAAACCTTCCCCCCTGCTCTATTCTGTAATCTGATTTGCTGGCCACCAAAATTACGGGAAGCCCCGGGAAAAAGGCGCGATTTAATAGATGATGAAACAGATTTTAACCTTAATTATCGCATGATCGGGGAAATTTCGATCACCTAAAAACCTTGCCGATTTAAACTTTGTCGAAAAAAAATCGTAAACACTATTTATTACATTTTTTCCTTTAAATAAGGGCACCCAGGCCTTTAAAAGAGCCCCAAGTTTGGGAAAAATTTTAAAGGGAAAGCTCCTTGCCTAGGGTTTAAGGGGCAGGCATGTGGGGAAAATTGAAAACGTGCAACAAAGAGAGGGCCAAGGGGCCTTTGGTGGTGGGGAATGGGGGGAAAACAAAATGAGAAGTCCCGGTGATAAAATTGACCAAAGAAACACTTCGGAACAGGAAAGGATCTTCAGGTTGGTAACTTTTTTATTAATTTCCTTTTTTCAAAAGGGGACTGAAAAGTCATTGTGTGAAAAAAAATTATTTTTCCCCTTAAATTTTTAACTCCCATGTTACTGCCCCAAATTTGGTAAAGTTATGATGGAAGAAAAAAAAAATTTTCCCCTTTTGGGGCAGGAGGGTGTTGTGTACAATAAGCAGAAATTGAAATAAAAACAATAAAAAAAACAGCTTTTTGATTTTTTTTTGTTTGGGGGAAATTTTCATGGTTTCCCGGGAAAACCCTATCCACCCCCAAGATCCCATCATCCTGTTCTACAGTTTCAGAGTTACCCAACCCAGGATAGTGCTTTTTTGAAACAGCATCATCATCAGACACCCACAGCCATTTATCCCCATCACCCAAAAGGAAAAAAAAACCTTTCCCTTTCCCTGGAAACCCCCCATAGATGGGGTTTGTGATAAGAAAAATAGCAAATTAGAAAAAGAGTTGGGTTGAAAGGGAAAAAAATTTCCCGTTTATTTATGCAAAGAACTCTTCTTTCCCGTCTGACTTTAGGGAAACCCCCATTTCATTAATAGGTTTTAGTAGAGGGCCAGGGTACAGTTTTCCCCCCCAGCAAGCTATGTTGCAGGGAAACTGCTGGATCAAGTGTATGGGCAGAGAAAAGGAAAAAATGTCAAAATCTGGAGGGGGGAAAAATTTTTAACCTAAGTAATTTGGGGTGGGTGGAGTTTTAAAGTCCACAAATGATCCTATTGTTGGGGGGTTGTATAACAACAGAAGAAGGTAAAGTCTTCCTTTCACAAAAAAACTGATACGTCCCGGAAATGCACACAAGCAGAATACTTAAAAAGGGAAATGGCAAATAAAAACTATAACGAAAATGTGAACAAAAATTCAAATGTTTTGTAGCAGTTTGGTCACTGACAAACTGCAAAAAGTATCCAAATTTAGAAGAGATTTTTGGGAAAACAGGGAGGAATACAAAGTGCAATAACATATTTTTTGCAGTGCTCATTTTGCCCGCACCTCTTTTGCCAAAAAACTTAAGTTTTCCAAAAAAATAAAGGCTAATGTTTTTGGAAAATTTCTAAAAACTTCCGTTAATAATCATTTTGCTTTCAGCAGGCCCCTGAAAAGGATGGGGGGAACCAAGTTTAAAGCTTCCCCCAAAGGGTGTTAGGTGGGAAATCCCGTGGTGGGCTGTTTTTTTAGCATAATCAAAAATGGCCCATTCTGATTTACACTTTGTGAAAAAAAACGGATAAAAAAGATGGGACTTTTCACGGCCAAAATCCTCAAAATTTTGGGCCCTTTAAAAAAATGTTGAAAATATGCTGAGCTTCCCGAAACCCATCTCCCCAAAATTTTTAAAAAAAATACAGAAAAAAAGCTGTTTTATTGCGGAAACTGTTGAAATTTGGAAAGGAAAATGAAATGAACACTTTAAAAAAAGAACTACCCATGGGGCAAAATTTAAATTACAAGCAGTAAACAAACGAATGGGACAAGCACTGACCCCAGCTCTTTTTTTTGGAAAATATTGCAATACCCAATATCGGGGTCAAAACCTAAGTGCTGGGAAGAGGAGTTAGCATACTGGGTATCCCAGCAATACCCATCTTTAATGCAAACTAAAAAAACTTCAGAGCTTTCTCTTGCTGTTGGAGTTCCTCGGGATCGGGCTAGGCCTCTCCTCTTTCATTTGACACACCCCCCATTGGAAAACCACATAGTTTTGGTTTCCCCAGTACCATCTCTATGCGGATGACACCCAATTAACCCTCCCCCCGTGAACATCCTCCAGCCTTGCTACAAAACCCCAGTGAGTCTGCCGCTGTCCTGACATATGTCCTCTCTCCATTGAAAAAAAACCCTACTAAGACTGAACTTTTTTGCTTTCCCCATCACAAACCAACCCCCCCCCCTTTTTCTGTTTCTGTATGTGGTACCACCATTTCTCCTGGGCAGGGCCCGCTGTCTGGGGGTTTTATTTGTTCTGATCTGACCTTCTCCCCATATATCCAATCCCTTCCCACTCCTTCACCTGCACCTCAGGAATTTCCCCAAAATCCCCATTCTCACTGTGGAAACAACTAAAACTCTCATTATGCTTTTATTCTTTCTCGTCTTGATCTGCAACTCCTTGTTATGGGTTTCCCTCCTGCAAACCCCCCCCTCTCCAATCTGCCCAAAAGGGAGCAGCCAGGCTTGTCTTCTCTCCAGCCGCTATACGATGCCTCTACCCTGTGTCATCACTGCACTGGTTGCCCAGCCAGTACAGGATACATATAAACTCAGCATCTCACCCAAAAGCTCTCCACGCGCTGCCCTCCCACATTCCTCCCTAGTCCCTTTTCTATCGCCCTACCCGGGTCTCCGCTCTGCTGATGATATAGACTACATTCCCCAATCATCCGAACCTCCCCCTGCCCCCTACAAATTTCACACGTCGGCACCCAAATTTTCCCGGAATATCACCGCGGGCAATCAGGGACATTCACAACCCTCACAGTTTTAAGAGGGGCCCGAAAATAAATCTTCTCGGTCTGGCCCCCCAAGATCCCAACTGCATCACACAATCTGTACCCCTTTCACTTTGGGGACTCCAGGCACTTACGTATAAGATTACGTCGGGGTTGGCAGGAAATTTCTTTTTTTCATGTAAAACCCCCCTATTTTTTAAAAACAGGGCCCCGGCCATTTTTTAAATTTGGGCCCACTTCTTACCGAATTTTTTCACCCATACCCCCTAATGTTTTGTAAGCTCTAAACGAGCAGGGCCCTCAACCTTGGCCTAAAAAAAATTTTTTTGAAAGTATTTTTTAATGTGTAATGACTGTATTTTTTTACCCTTTGAATTTGTAAAGTGCTGCGGAAAAATTTTGGGCCCCATAGAAATAAAGATTATTATTTATTATTATTAAGGGGGAACCCCTTCAAGAAAAAATATGTTTTTTGAAGATATTTTAAGGGAAAGGTTTACAACCCCGTTTAAAATGGTTGGAAGTCACTTTTTAAACGCTTGGATTTAAAAAAAAACTGTTTTAAGTTTAAAGATTTTTATTTTAAAAAGCCCCGTTTGCTTTTTTCTGCAGGCCCTTGAAAGAAAATTCTCTTCCCCTTTGGCTTTTATTCATTTAAATTGAGAAAATCCGGGTTTGGGGCCCCAAAAAAAGCCCGGGAAAACTTTTTTTTTTCTTTTCCGATTATGAATAGGAACAAAAAGAAGATGATGAGAAAAAGACGACAAATGAGTTTTCAAGGCAGCCGGACAGTAGTAAATTTTTGTTTTTTATGTGTCGGCTGGGCTGACATCGAAGTTTCCCTTAAAAAAATATATATAAATTTTGTTTAGCCCAAAATTAAAAAATTTAAAAAACATGGATGTTTGTTTAAGCAAAAATAACTTATTTCTGTAAGTTTGGGTTTTTGTTTTCAGTTTTTAAAAAAATTTTAAATTTTAAAATTTTTTATTTTAAGGTTTTTTAAAGGGTTTATTTTTCTCTTTCCACGTACAACCGAACAAAGTTTTCCCCAAATTTTTGAATGAAATTAAAAAAATTTTAAAATGGGGGGAAAAAAAAAAAAATAAAAAGTGTTTTTTAAAAATCTTCATCTACTTGCATTTTTAAAATAGCAAGAAAATATTTAGGTAGGAAATTTTTATTTAAATCACTGATTTTTTAAAAACAACCCCCTTTCTTGATTTTTGTGATTTTAAAAACGTGGGTTTTAAAACAGTTTTGATTTAAATCAAATCCCACCCGACACAAACCCACCCTTTTACAAATAAACCCCGTGGCACACTAAAAAACTTTAAAAGAGACATAAAAGGTATATAGGAAAAATTAAAAATGCAATTTTCTGCTAAGGAAAAAATGAAAACCTTTGGGAAATCTTAGTTTTACAGTTTTTGAAACAAAGATTGTATTAAGATAAACCCCCCAAAACGTCAAGGGGTCCCCGAGCAAAAAGGGGAGTCCCTAAACTTGGGAAAATGCTAAAACCCCACTAGGAAATCAATTTCCCGACCCCGCCCTCTTTACAGGGAAATGATAAAGGGAAATTTCAATTGGGGTTAACCTTTCACTGGTTAAAAAAAAAGGGCAAACCCGAGTGCGCCCAGGCAATGAGATTGCCATTTCTCAAATAGACTACAAAACCCTTTTAAAAAGGCTGTGCAAAATCTAAAATATACTTTGAAAAAACGCAAAACATAGGTGCCCACCTGAAAAAGGCCCCCAAATTTGCCATACATCTAATACAAAATAACCCCGGCACAAAAAAAACTAAATTTAGACATAAAGGGGAAATAAAGGGAAAATTGGAAAAAAACATTACTGCTAAAAAGGGAAAAATTAAAAAACCTTGGGGCTCTTTTTTAGAGTTTTTTTTTATCAAAGTTTTTTTGTAAAAAGTCCCCTCCCAAAAACCCTCAAAGGGGATCCCCGAGCGGTTGAAATCCCCAACTGAACATGCCACTCCCCTAAGGGGTCAATTCAGACTCAACTTTCCCGGGAAAGTTTTGGGTAGGAAAAATTTCAAATTTTGGGGTTTTCCCGCATGGTTAAAAAAGAGGCACTGAGTGCAGCAAAGGCAATTTAGATTGGCCAAATTTTTCAAAAAAGACTACAAAACCCTAATAAGGCTGTTCAAATCAAAATTTTACTTTGAAAAAAAGCAAGCATAGGTGCACACTGAAAGGCAATAGCATACATCTAATACAAAAAAAACCCAGGGGCCCCCTAAAAACTAAATGAGACATAAAGGTATATAGGAATATTGGAAATGCATTACTGCTAAGGAAAATATGAAAACCTGGGACTCTAAGTTTACAGTTTTTGATCAAAGATTGTATTAAGCTCACCTCCCAAAACGTCAAGGGGACCCAGAGAGGTGAGCCCCTACACTGAACTGCTACCTCACTAGGAGTCAATTCAGACTGCAACTTAACAGGGAGTGATAGGAACTTGCAATTGGGTTTATCTGCACTGGTTTTAAAAAGAGGCAGCTGATTTGCAGCAAGCCAATGAGATGCCATTTCTCAAATAGACAACAAAACATAATAAGGCTGTTGCACATTAAAATATACATTTGAAAAACGCAAGCATAGGTGCACACTGAAAGGCAATAGCATACATCTTATATATATTGGTTCCAGTTCATAGTCATACCACCTCATGCAGCTATGAGTAAGGGACTTCCCGAAACACGTCGACGGAGTGGGTTACCGATGCCCATGACATTTTTTTTATTTATCCTGCTTTACTCACAACCCTTAAGTACAAGATATATTTTTGTTTTAATGCATGAATAATAAAGGAGCTTGAATTTTTTACGAATTTCTCTTCGTCTGACTGTGCTCCCCTCTCTCGATGTGAAGCTGGTGGTTCCTTGATTGCTGTTTATCCGGTTCAGGAGTGGTTGTCTTACAAACCGTGTCTCCATCGAGTGTTTCTACAGGAGCAGGTGAGCTGATTTTTACTTTTTTTGTAATACTTTGCTGTTTCTTTTAGTTATAGTTACAGTCATATGATCCCTGAACTAACTAGTGCTATGTTATATATACTAGGTCACCCATAAGCCATGTCCTTTCCAGTTAAATAACCACAACTTTGATAATTTTCCGGGTTCACTAGTCCACCCTCTGCATTTATTACTTCAACCGCTCACCTTTGAGCCTGCTTAATTTCTGCTATGGTACATCTTTCCTCTACACAGTGGCCCCAAACAGTACTTGATAGTCCATATGTGATCTGAGCAGTTATTTGTTCAGCAGTGGAACCATTTTGATGCACTCCACGATCTCATGATCATACTTTCTTTTGCTGCACTCTTTTGACACTGATTGCTAAAGTAAAGTTTCCTGTTGACTTGTATACATAAGAGACATTACCATCCAAATGTTTTGTTTCACATATTGACAAGAAATATGCGAGTATTATATGGATTTTTTTTAATTGGTTGCTTTTTTTAAATACATTTTTTAAAACTCCCCTTTGTACACTACTATCTCTGTGAGCTCTGATAGCACTGAGTAGATTGCTTGATGGTCCTTCTCTTGGCTCTGGTCTGAGAAGTGTAAATATTATTAGCAATAACCTGATAAGTGCAACCACCCTCCCCCGTTCCCAGTGCAAAAAATATTATACTATTTACTTTTCATGTATTGCTTGTGATCTAGTATAATCTTATCTATCCCTGTGGAGAGAAAAATAGAGCAATCATTATGTTATTACCTACTATTTATAAAAAGACTACATAGAGATAAGTAGCAGCTGAAGCAAAGTGAGATTAGTCTTCCCTGCCATACAGACATTTTGTCTCACAGCTTGAGTAAGACAACATTTTATAAGTAACTTTTAATTAAATAGGACTGCTGAAATGAAAAGAAACACTGCCACAAATTCTAAAAAGAATAATTTTTTGCTGTGATTAAGGGCCCGTGTGGCCTGAAATGCGTAAACATCTGTTTCTTAGTCTGTGTAATCTACTTTTAACACGGTATAACTTGGAATAAAGACTTACTTTTGGAGGACGCTGGACAACCTTCCTTCTTCTTTCTGCACACATTGTTGCCTGACAAGTCTGTGCAGCCTCAGTCCCGGTGAGCTGGTACGTTTGTTTGTTTTTTCCATTTTAGGAATATGGATTTTAACCAAGAAACTTCTTTCTGATGGCAGTGTCCCTTTAAATCTTTTAACATATGAAACCCAGTATACTCCATTAAGTGTGTAAGCGTGCTATGTCTTTTCCAGTGCTTATCTAAATACATCTTTTTTTAAAACATGCCCCCTCCTGCCTCAAAAAAAAGTGTCATAACAAGCCTTAAAAATCAGGGTGTGTACATGTGCCCCTTGGGAAATGACTTGAAGCATTTCCCAAAAGAAATTTAAATACAATTATTACAAAAAATTTTTAAAACAAAAATTTAGGCAGGAAATAATATAATCAATATCATAGTAGTATGCATAAAAGTAGGATGTGAAATGTTTCATTACAAGAAGTTAAAGGCCAAATGCTTACATCCTTTCAGCTTTGCTGACCCGTATGACAACACTTTTTGCCTTGTGCTCTGGCAGTTAAGCATAGTGATAGTAACATTGAACCTTCATCCACACGATTAAAAAATAGCTAAGTAAAAAGCTCTACTGTATGTGGTAGTATTTTTAGAATTACTGCAAGCATAACATATAATCAAGTTCAACAACGTATGGCAGAATCAAAAATGCCAACCAGTAGAAATTAGGTTCATTAACCTACTGACAGAATATAGAGGCAGGTGCTTAGCGGTGGTTGCCACAGATGGTGTTGGTCTTTTTTATCATGGGGACCCCCACACAGTGCCGCTTGGGGATTACTTTAAACTTTGAAACCTGCGGGGGCAAAAAATTACTTTTAAAGGATTTCAAAAAATACTTAAAAATGGGCTCAAAAACCGTAAAGATAGATGGTATCCCAAAAAGGGTTTTTTTTGCTGGGCCCCAATAAAATCAATCCCACACTGGGCCTAAATTTAGGTAGGTAAAACTCAGATTTTGGGGAAGGCATGGTACAGTGGTACCTTGAGATACGAGTTTAATTCGTTCTGTGACCTTTCTCTTAGCTCAAATTGCTCTTATGTCATTAATTTGTTCCACGCACCCCAAAACCACCACAATTTTTTTTAACGTTTATTAACAAAGATGTATACGATAAAAAACTTAAAACATAAGCAAAAAGAAGTAAATAAATAAAGGTTTAAATTAATGTATTCACCTTGAAAGTCAAGAAACGCGTCGGGGATGGGGGGGAGGAGATCGCAAAACTTAAATTCTCATTTTTTTTTTCCCTTCAATTAGGGGGGTTTCCCCAATGTTGCTGTAATGGCGTGTTTTTCAGAGCAGTTTCCCTTTTTTTACCCCTTAAACGGGAAACCGAAAAGTACTTAAAGACCAGCCATTTTTTTAGTTTTGCTTCCCTTTCGTCATAATTTTTAATTTTTTTTAAAGAGAGTTGTATGACTCTTCGTTTTATTCGGGACAAGTTGTACTTTTTGGGGGAACAGTTTAAGTTCACTTTTTTGGTTTTTTTAAATAGTTTTTTACAGCATTCACATTTCACACTTGTTAGATTAATTCTACAGGTTATTATGGTCGGTGGAATTTCTAAATGTAATTTTTTTGTGTGTATGTAATGTATGCACAATTATTTTTTATTCAATATTTATTTTTATTTTATTATTTATTTAATTTATTTTTTGCACACTTTATGTTTTTGTTTTTTTGGGTTTTTTTTTAAATCCCATGAAGGGATAACTGTTTTCCTATTTTTTATTTTTTTTTTACTTATAAGTATTTCATATTCATATTACTAATATAATAATCTGTGTCGTTTGACAAGCGTGATCAGGACACGCTGCCTTGATCTCTGGCTTGTTACAACAGACAGCCCGGGGGCCCCTCTAGGTCCCTAGACTGACTGTGAACCATTCCCCCGGCTCGCGGTCACCAGGAGTCCCGATCACCCACAGAGAAGGGGAAAACCCTTTGATTTGCTGAGGTCATGACCGTGGCAAACAAGGGTTAATGCCAGGGATGGGGTTTCCCCCCCCTCTCCGGGCCCTTGCAGGAGCTGCCGGGTTTTTTCGGGTTTGAAGTACAGCTCTGTTCTCAGTGCAGCGTGGCACCAGAGCCACCAAAAAATCGCTGCAGACCCAATGCCTGAAAAGTGCCCGCCAAAAGATGGCAGGGGGGTTTGTTAACAGGGTTTAAAAATTTACAGATGGCATAGATTAGGGGCTTTTTTAGGGAGTCTGCAATGCACATCTGCTGTCCTTCACTTTAATGACAGATGGGTTTCAGAGCAATTACTTGTTTTTAAATTCACCGATGGCTATAGGTTAGGAGCTTTTGAGCAGGAGCTGCTGCAATGCACGTCTGTTCTCCTTCACTCTTAACTCAAATATTCAAACTTAAATCAAAGCAAAACATGGACCAAGCAAATGCTCTTATCTAAAAAAAACTCTTAAAGGGGTGTTATCGTTTGAGCTGTTTGGGCTGTTCAGCTAATTTTCTCAGATTGAGTTTGAAATCCAGGGGCGTGTCTCTCCTCTCAGCAGGCATGTCTCTCCTCCCAGGAGGCGTGTCTCCCCTCACTGAAGAACTGTGACATCATCATTTTTGTATGAAGCAGGGGATGCAAAAGGTTGTCTGGATATGACAGCTCTGTAGCCTCCTGCTTTGCTTCTTTTCTGCAGCCTTGAGGCTCCAACACAACCAGCAAGCTCCTGTCATATGTCTTAGTTTACACACAAAATTTCGCTGAAAGCCAGCAGCTTTAACTTCTAGTGTGTTCACACCAAATTTTACTGAAACAGGCAGAGACCTTTTCTCAACTACAAGGACAAATGTCAGCTTTCAAGTAAAGATCTCTGCTTCCTGTCAGTGACATGTGAGTGAAAACAATGGGGGAGAAGCAAATCAGCTTTGAGAGAAGGTCCTGCTCAGCTTGTAACTAACGTGGGCTGTTGGTGCAGCGGTAGAGGAGTGAGCAGTGACAGAGTATTGCTTTTACAATGAAGGGGTTTGGAGTTCTAGTCCCCTCACAGAGTATATTTTTTTCCCCCCTAAATTCTACACATATGTAGAGAGACCTAAAATATATATGTCAAATCTCTATAATGATATATATACACATACATAGCTCCCCCCATTTCATGTCTCATCCCCGGGAATTATGCATGTATCACATAATGTTGGAAGTGCTTGGTGTACTACAGTGACAATGGGACCCCTATATAGGGGTGCTTTGTGTGTGTATGTGAAAAAAAATTATAGATGTCTACACATATATTTTAATCTTTACATGTGTAAAAATTTATAAAAGAAAAAAAAATACTGATGGGACTTGAACCCCCTAACCTTTATCTTTCAGAGTGGATCAGCATAAGCACCGCACTACACAAGCAGCTTATGCAGACACACTGTTGAATTTCCTTTAAAGTTAAAACATTACAGATGATGATGTCATAAGGAGGCGGGGCTTGCATTCGATCTGAGGAACAGAACGCCCTCTTTTCAAAGTAGCAGCTTAAGACTGGACCTGTGAGGGGTGAAACAACCTCTTGGAAAAAGCCCTTTAAACACCAGTCATTGCCCAGATCATCACCATAGAGCTGGGAGATGTACATAGAGCCAGCAGACCTTGGTTTCACTATCAATTTTAACAGCACAGAGGGGAGTAAACACAGAGTGTGCAGGTAGCCAATCACAGCGCAGGGGGCGTGGCCGGGGCGTTTCCTGTCTAGGGGCGTATCCCAACAGGCTAAATGAAATGTCAGCCAGCCAATCACAGTGCAGGGGGCGTGTCTAGGGAATCGACCAGGGGGTGTTCCGACCAGCAACAGAGCAACAGCAGAAACAGAATATAGATTTACAGAGAAGCTGATATCTGCTAAACCAAGTGACTGAGGTAATGCAACCCAATTACAAACGTGCTTATTTTTTACTGTCCCCATAATCTGAGACATGATCTTTGTAACGATAAAACCCCTTTAAGTCAAGATGCTTTAAAGTCAAGTTACCATTGTACTCAGTGCCTCAAATGGAGAATGCTACCATGGTCTTTATTTTCCTAGCATTATGCAATTTTGTCTTTGTGATGCTTTTAGTCACTTTATTTAGGTATAATTGCCCTTAATGAATTGTTCCCCTTTTTATTCATTATGGTCACCTTTATATCTTTACTGAAGATACATTTTTTATTGACTTTAAGGTATGTTGTATGATCATTTTATGGGGAAAACTATCATGTTGTAATATAGTTTATGTGAAATCATGTATTTCTTTATGCAAGCTTTTATATTATGTGTGTGTAGCCATTGAATATTGTCATGTAAACTGCTGATCACATTACATCTAACGGTAGCCTCTCCGAGTTATGTGTAACACTCCATTTTTAACATAGTTTATATATTTTTAATAACAGTTGATTAGATAATGTTTTTGGACATTACATAGGATTAATAGTTACAGATATGACTAATAGTGCCTTCTATCAGATAACCCACTTAGTAGTGCTAAAGAGCAGAAAACCACCAACCTGTTGTTCCTTACAGAAAAGATGCAACAATGTTCTTGCTTGTGAATTTCGCTCCCTCAACATGTGGACCCCATAATACCGTGTTTCGCCGATAGTAAGACACCCCCGATAGTATGTCGTTGCGGGGAGTTTAGGGACGTCGACTAATGTAAGACGTACCCCGAAAGAAAGACATAGTAAACTACGTTGTCTGCGCTCGGGCGCTGCGATGGCCCGGGCGCCGACAGGGACGCTTCAGCTATATGCGGCTCCTCAGGGAGCGCATATAGCTGAATGCCGAGTACAGCGCACAGTGTCCGGGCTCTGCGCTGGCCCGGGCACTGTCCGCGATTCCTTCACCTATATGCGACTCCTCCGGAGCGCATATAAGTGAAGGGATACCACTGCGGGGCACAGAGCGAGCGCTCCGTGCTCCGCAGTGGCCTCCGGGCGACCGCAGACTGGCAGCTGTCCTGAGATCCCGGCACAGGCAGCGTGAGTCATCACGATGCGTGCGCGGCCTGAAGAGGGCACCCGCCTGTGCCGAGAAGAAGATAGAGCAGAGCGGAGAGCGCGGGGATCCAGGTAAGTGATTGTTTGTTTTTTTATTTTGATATTATTGCCTACAGCCTGCCTATATCTGCCCTATACCTGCCTACAGCTGACTATACCTGCCCTATACCTGCCTACAGCCGGCCCTATACCTGCCTACAGCTGCCTATACCTGCCTACAGCTGCCTATACCTGCCTACAGCCGGCCCTATACCCTGCCTACAGCTGCCTATACCTGCCTACAGCTGCCTATACCTGGCCCTATACCTGCCTACAGCTGGCCCTATACCCTTCCTACTGCCTGCCCGATACCTGCGTATGGGGCCATATACCTGCCAATATAAGACATACCTCGAAAGTAAGACATAGTTGGACTTTTGGGGGTAAAAAGAATGTAAGACGCTGTCTTACTTTCGGGGAAACACGGAAGCTGCTATGGCTATAACTAGGTTCATAATCCAGTTCTCATTTACCATAAACATGTGTGGGTGGCTTTTCATCTAGAATGCCAACTCCCAGCATTATGTAACAGTGTTTTTTCGGCTGGCACAGGCTGAAGATCACTGGGACACAGAATGCAATGAATTTTCCAGTTGTTAGACCATGTACTTATGTTCTGCTCTGCAATTCATCATAAGTACAAGAACTTTAGAAGACCTTTTCTTGGTTAGTTACAACAATTGCTGCCTCCCTATGACCTTCAGTCTCTTCGTTTTATCTGATCTACAACTAGCTTTAATGTCTAAGGGAAATATGCTGCATCGGCTTTTGAACACTGTCTGTGTGTGTAAGTAGGTCCATTATGTCAGATCTGTTTTGAGAGTTCAAATGTTGGTACTTGACGTGTTAATTAAAATAACATGTTAGAACATACCTGCAGTTTCTCAAAAATCCCCCTGATTTATTTGAATAGAAGGACATGAAGTATGCATTGCAGATGTATGTTTATAATGTGTTTGCTCTGATAGACATTCTTATAATGACTCTCTAAAGTGAGAAAAAGCCATTATTTAACCAGCTGCAACCTTCCTGCACGCACTCACTTGCTCTTCTTATTCCCCCAATTTGTTTGTAGAGTGGCAAGTGGAAAACCCATTAGTTCTGGCATAACTATTGACCTGCTATGAAACCTGCGTGGAATGTGGAAATAATACTTTGGTTGCAGTACTAGACACAAACACTGTTGAAGAAAAGTATTCTGTATAACGTAAAGCACTAAAAGGACTTCTTAGAGGGCAGCCTGAGGGGTTATCAAGTTCTTTAGAAAGGTCTACAGAAAAAATATTCATGTTTCTAGAAGAACATTTTACAAAACTTGTAAAAAAAAATAAAATAAAATCTAGGAGGGAAGTTACAAAGGCTACACTCACATCTGCTTTGGAGGTTTTGTTTGGAGCCTCTGTCGCAGAGTTGATGCCAGATGCATTACATAGTGAACATTAATATCCCAAAATGGACCCCTTGACTACAACAGAGTCCATCAGATTTCCAACATGGTGGCTGTCATTTTAACCCCCCCAAAAAAAATAAGTCTACTTTTTCTGTCATTTTTGACTGAATTTGCGACAAAGGGACTCAATGGATCGTTCAACATAAATGTGAACGAGGCCTCAACGTGCAAAAGCCATACATTTTTGCACAAGTCACATTTGCACAAAAATCTTTGACATTTTACAGCTCATTTTCCATTTTAAAAGTGAAATGGAAAGTGGGTGAGACTTAACTGGAGCAGAAATGGCCTCCGCTGGCCTGATACATTGACTAAAATTTATGCCAGAAATTGATGAAAATTATAGCTGATATCCACACCAGTTCATAGCTGGCATAGATTTAAAGCAAACCTGTCAGGTAAATTTTGCTGCACTGCACTGAGTATGAGATGATAAAGGGAGAAATGCTAAAACATATGAAATACTTAATGTAAAATTAAAAGTGGTCTAAATAATTCATAATTATGGCAGAAATGTATGACGAATAATTGAGATGACATAGTAATATGACAGGACAAATGTATGGAGATATGTCATTTATTCAAGTCATAAAGATTAATTACTCCAGAGGATATACCTGACTGTTCATTCAAAGATATGTCTCCATTCTCCCACCAAGGCTTACTGACTACCAACAGCTTACCACAGAAATACTGTAAATGGCTTGTTATCCTAATCATGTTTCAGTCACAGCAGTGGTAGAGATAGTCAGTGTAGAACCCCATGAGCGCCTCTTATTCTGTGACAGCTAAATTGTGAGAGGGAGATGTTTGGCTTAAAGGGGTTGTATTGCTACAAAGATTATGTCTCAGATTATGGGGACAGTAAAAATAAGCACTTTTGTAATTGGTTTGCATTACCTCTGTCACTTGGTTTAGCAGATATGAGCTTTTCTGTAATCTGTGTTCTATTTCTGCTGTTGCCGGTTGGCCACGCCCCCTGGATGGTTCCTGTCCCCCTAGACACGCCCCCTGCACTGTGATTGGCTGGCTGACATTTCATTCAGCCTGTTGGGATACGGCCCCAGACAGGAAACGCCCCAGCCACGCCCCCTGCGCTGTGATTGGCTGCCTGCACACTCTGTGTTTACTCCCCTCTGAGCTGTTAAAATTGATAGTGAAACCAAGGGCTGCTGCCTCTATACAAATCTACCAGCTCTAAGGCGAAAGATCTAACTAATTACTGACTGTGGAACTCACAGATCCCCTCATATAAAACAGTGTTACATCCTATGTTCTCTTCATATAACACATTCCTGCCTGATAACAGGGGGAGGGGCAGTGTGCATCAGTCATACAGTCTCTTGTCTGGTAACAGAAGGGGAGAAAGAGGGGGCAGTGTGCATATCTCACATGTCTCATCAGTTCAGGCTGTGTGTATAACTACATATACCACAGCAAGGAGCTTGTGGAGCCTGGAGATAGAGGCTCTGCAGACATAAGAAACATGCAGGTGGCTACAGAGCTGTTATATCCAGACATCCTTCTGCATCCCCTGCTTCATATAAAATGATGATGTCACAGGTCTTCAATGAGGGGAGACACGCCTCCTGGGAGGAGAGACACGCTTGCTGAGAGAAGAGACTCGCCCCTGGATTTCAAACTCAATATCATAGATTCAGCTAAAGAGCACGAACAGTTCAAACGATAACACCCCTTTAAAGCTCCATTCTGGCAAGTCCTTTAATGGTATTTTCATTTTTCTGGTGAATTGCTGTTCACTGGTAATTGTCAGCAAACATTGATGGTCTTTTATTTGCAACCACGTAGACACGACTGTAATTTTCATTTTAAGGTGGATGTGCCCCTTGCACACAAGGCCACTGTATATGGTACTTTGAGGGAAAACAATAGGATATAGCCAGTCCTATCTATCTTTTTGCTGACAGGAGACATTACTTAACAAAAATCTAATATTTATGACTGGTATGGATCCTTGTGTCCATTCAATGGTAGACATCTACCAATAGAAAACACTGTGAAGAAGATACTAAGCTATACTTATTAAGATCATCTCTCATCTTGGAGGTCCTGTCCTGTTCTCAATTACACAGACATGGATTTGAAAAGGGACAGTGTGATGTTCTATGTCACAGATGTAACTGGACCACTGCAACTGACGGTATAAGCCACGTCAGGAAGCGGAGTCTAAGTAGCCCGTCGCAAATCTGGTTGGACTTGCTGTGGTGGGAAACTGCCAGGTCGCTACCCAGGACGAGTCTTGCGTGTGCTGGCAGCTGGGGTGGAGCGTGGTACAGAATCGTTAGACAGAAGCATAGTCAGTGACAGGCAATAAGGTCAGGGCAGGTGGCAGGCAACATGGTCAAGAAACAATAGCAGGAAAAAATGGTACACAGTTAGGCAAGAACTCTCTCCAGCACTCTCTCAAAACGCAGTAAGGAACACCAGTACTCTGGCAAAGACTGTAGGAGGAGTCCCGAAGATATAGGGTCAGAGCCCGGCAATAAGCCAATTACCGTTACGCCGGGCCTTTAAATCTAGAAGAGCTGCCGCACATGTGCCCTAGGAAGCGGGTGCGCGCACGGCGGCACTCAGCAGAGCAGAGACAGGAAGCAGGAGTGCAGCTGGGTAAGTATAAGGCTGGGGAGAGCAAAGCGGAGCAGGGGAAACCTGGATTGGGGGTTGCGGCACGCTCCATGACAGTACCCCCCTCTCAGGTATCCTCCTCTTCTGACGAAACTTACGGAGAAGGTCAAGGGAGAGATTGGATTCTGACTCACAGAAACGGTCTTCGGCACGAATCCCTTCCAGTCAATAACAAAGAATCGCTTTCCCCTCACCCACCTTTCCGCCACCTCGAAGACAACATCTGAATTGGTCACATGGAGTGGTGACACCAACTTTCAGGAGAAGCAAATAAGAACAAGAGGCTTGAGTAGGGAGACATGGAAGTAGTTCGGATGAGTAGAGTAGGGGGCAGGCGGCACTTGTAGGACACCGGACTGAGACTCTTGATAACGTCAAACGGTCCCAGAAATCTTGGACCCAACTTGACACTGGGAACCTTTAGCCAGATATATCTGGCCGAGAGCCAGACCTTATCTCTGAGGTTGAAGGTGGGAGGAGGTCTTCGTCTCTTGTCCGCCAGGAACTTGATATGTTACATAGCCAGTAGAAGGGCCCCCACAGTGTCCTGCCATACAGAATTGATGTCCCGAATTTGACCATCCACCAAGGCGACATAAGATGAGGTGGAGAGAGGGAGCGGTAGGCAGAGATGTTGCCCATAAACAATATTGAAGGAGGATGCCCCGGTGGATTTGAATTCCAGTGAATCATAAGAGAATTCTGCCCAGGGAAGAAGATCCGCCCAGTTGTCGTGACGGGCAGAGACAAAATGGCGCAAGTAGTTCCCGAACACCTGATTTACCTTTTCAACCATTCATCTGGGCGGATGAAAAATCCAACTGAATTTCAATATGGTTACACAGGGCAGAGAGCACGCCAGAATCTTGACAAACTGAACACCTCAGTCACAGACATTGTGCACCGGAAGTCCATGAAAACGGAAAATATGATGGAAGAAGTGATGAGCAAGTTGAGGTGCAGAGGGCAGACCAGGCAGAGGCACAAAGTGGGACATCTTGGAGAAGCGGTCTGTCACTACCCAGATGGTTGCGTTTTTAGAAAGAAGCTGGCAAATCCATGATAAAATCCATGGCGACATTGGGTCCAGGGTCTTTCAGGAGTTGGCAGAGGTTAAAGGAGATCAGCTGGTTTAAGGCGTGGGTTCTTATTGTGGGCACAAGTAGTACAGGTGAGAACAAAATCTTTAATGTCCCGAAACAGATTTGGCCACCAATAGTAAAAGAGAAATGAGAGAAAAAGACTTCCCGATTCCAGAGTGGCTGGCCAGCCGAGACAAATGTTCCCATTTCAGGATCTTCTGGTGTAGGACTGGAGGTGCATAGGTTCTCCCTGGTGGAATGCATTGGAGGTCAATGGTAGCCACAGAAATTAATCAGGAGGTACAATGTGTTGTGGCACAGGCTTGAGTCCTACTGTATCCGAAGCACAGGAAATGGCATCCGCCTTTACATTTTTATCTGCAGGCCTGAAATGAAGTAGAAAGTTAAAATGAGCAAAAAAGAGGGACCATGTGGCTTGTTGGGGGTTCAGGCGCTGAGCAGATTGTAGATACATTATATTCTTGTGATCCGTTTAGATATTAATTGGATGACGGGCCCCCTCCAGAAGATGTCGCCACTCTTCCAGAGCTAACTTAATGGCCAGTAATCCATGGTCTCCAATAATATAATTCTTCTCCCCCCCCCGGGGAGAAGGTCTTGGACCTAGCACAGTCGTAAGGATGATGAGGCGGGAGAGTCTTGGCCTGTTTCTTGAAAAAGAAGTCAGCAAGGTCCCGATAGTGAATAGGTAAACCTATCAATGACTTGGTAGACGTCAGTGGGAAAGTGGGACGTACTAGACGAGGTGTGGTAAGGCAATGGGAGTGAAAGTCAGGACCCCAACATGTGACCACCCATTTTCCAACTACGTGCTAGGGCATGACACTGAAACCAAGGAAGACCAAGCAAAAGTTCAGAGGAAGAATGGGGCAAAACGTATAACAATATTTTTTCCTCATGTTGGGCCTCTACTCGAAGTTACAGTGGTATGGTACAGAACTGAATGACGTCTTTCAGACATTACCCATTAACAGAGGAGATGAACAAGGCCTTTCAAGGTGGACCACTGGTAGCCAAAACAAAGTAGACGTCTATAAAGTTCCCAGTAGATCCGGAGTCGATGAAAGCAGTGACTTGGAACGACATTTCAGTTGCAAGGCTGATTGAGACTGGCATGGTCAGGTGTGGAGAGGTAGTATGCCCACCTACGGTCGCCACGGAGCCAGGGTGCGAGAGTTTCCCGGCCGCAGCGGGCAATCCTGGATGAAATGATCAGCGCTGCTACAAGAGAAGCAAAGGCGCTGCTGGTGGCACTGAGTGCGCTCTTCCACAGTCAGATGGGCTCTGTCCACTTGCATGGGTACGTCCTCGGGAATCATTGATGGAAAAAGTGAAGGCTGAAGAAACACTGGAGCGAGGAGTGGAAAGTAGCATGGGCGTGAGGACTCATATTGTAAGCAAAGTTCCTGCTGTATTTCCAAGAACCGTATGTCGATCCGGGTAGCCAAGCAGATAAGATCATCCAGAGAAGATGGGAGGTCTCGACCAGCTAACTCGTCCTTAATTCTCCCCGCCAAGCCTTATCAGAAGGTAGCCACAAAGGCCTCGTTGTTCCATTCTAGCTCAGAAGCCTGTTTACCCGCCCTGACGGAGGCGAAGCAGAGCTGCTGCAGCAGAAGACATACACCCAGGTTCCTCAAGGACGTTGTGGAATGCTTGCAGAAACGCCTGTATGTTTGCTGTCATGGGGTCCCCCCAGTCCTAAAAGTGGGTAGCCTAGGCCAAAGCTTCGCCAGAAAGGAGGCTGACTATAAAGGCCACCTTGGCACGCTCTGTAGGAAATTAATGGGCCATCATTTCCATATGGATGGAGCACTGGTTGGGGAATCCTCTGCACATCTTTGTATTACTATCATAGCATGGCGGAAGGGACAAATGCAGCTTGGGCCCCACGGACGGAGCAGAAATCACAGCAGGTGGAGTGACTATAAGCAAAGGTATAGTGTGGTCACGGGCAGACGGGCAGCAAGGTTCTCCATCAGGACGACGAGTTGATCAATGCGTTGACTCTGTTGGGCCACTGCAGTCGTAATGTCCCAGATGTGGGGTAGAAGCACCCTGGCAGAATCCATGGCCAGAGTATACTGTCACAGATGTGACACTCAATCTTCCCTGTGGTGGCACTACCAAGAAACTAAATACTTACTGGAAGGTTTAACCACAGATCACAGATTCCTGGGAGTCCTTGTTTAGGGACACTTTTCCTCAGTTTAAAGTGAATCATTGTTGAGATTGTCCAAAATAGAGAACCCCTTTAATATGCCCCACACGATTCATTTGCCAGGGGAGTAGAAACATTAAAATTGTTGATTTCTAAGTCATAATTCAGTTCCTATACATACGAGGCTTGCTGTAAATGGATTTCAGAAAAGAGGAGAAACAGGATGTGCTGTAGATTACCTCTATTCACCTTTCATGCACTCACTTACTAAGGGTTAATCATGCTGTGTGACTGTCACAGAATGCAACCAAGGAGATATTTAAGATACTATGAGCGACATGTATGAACGGGGCTGTGCCAGAAGTCTGGCATCTTTTCAGCCCGACATCTAGCGCAGCCCCACTCGTTATAGTTTAAAATCCCCTGTATGGCAATATCAGGAGCAATACAGACCACCGGCGGCACTTTGGAATGCGTCTGATTTCAGGGGGCCTGCGGGAGGAGGAGCGCACTAGAACCGTATGAAGCTATAGATTTATAGCTTCAGTACCGCAATTCCAGGAGCATTACTGTTGGAACAGCTAGACCACTTTCAATGTGGTTTACCTGAGCCAGAATTTATGTTTATGTGCTGGAATGCGTCTGATTTATGACCCACAGTAGAGCGATTCATAAATCAGGTGCATTCTGCACTAATATAATGTGCATAAAAAGTGGTGTCTGGGCGCCAAAAATCATACATGTCGCCCTACATGTAAGATACATAAAAGAACATCTCCATGAACAGTACATAAGTGAAAAGTAAAACTCTGTAAATGCATTGTATACTTTGCACACTATGACTCTCAACCATTCGTCTGAGCGGGTGAAAAATCCAACTGAATTTCGAGATGGTTACACAGAGCACAGAGCACGCCAGAATCTTGACAAACTGAAAACCTCAGTCACAGACAATGAGAAGTCCATGAAAACGGAAAATATGATGGTAGAAGTGATGTTTAAGTTGAGGGGCAGAGGGCAGACCAGAGAGAGGCACAAAGTGGAACATCTTGGAGAAGCGGTCCGTCACTACACAGATGGATGTGTTGTTAGAAGAAGCTGGCAAATCCGTGATAAAATCCATGGCAACATGGGTCCAGGGTCTTTCAGGAATTGGCAGAGGTTGAAGGAGACCAGTCGGTTTAAGGCATGGGTTCTGTAGCAAACCTTGAAACAAGCTCTGAGGTTCCCATCTGCAGATTGATATAATTGGACCTTTTTTTGCCTCAGAAGCTAAGGCTGGGGTGATCTGGTTATAAATGGGAAACTTCATCAGTACAGCATTTCTGGAATATTAAATGTCCTGCAGAAGAAAAACCCTTGAGAAAGTTGTTGTGATTAAAGCAAAGCATTGCAGTGTAACATCTCCACTACCCTAAATGGGAAAATCTTGGTTGATTGTTGTAAAACGCTACAATTGTAGTGATGATTATTGATCTGGAACAATTTTAAGCAGGTCAAGTAATTTTTTCAGTTGAAATAAATTGTTTTGTCACTATAGCTACACTGATTATAACCCTGAAGGCTGTTTATTGGTCAGACACAATTATCGGCATGTCTATGCCCACCTGCATAACACCTTCATTGATTATGACAGCCCCATCTAACAAGAATATTTTATACAATAATCTTTAAACATTTACATAGGAAAGTATAATCTTAATATCTAGTTAATCTAAAAACAGGAGAATAGAATTTTGAACTCTGGAGCCATAGCAGCACATCTGTTTTATTCCTTACCACCAGGGTTTACTCCTTATTAAAAGAGACCGTGCAGGCCTTATTTTCTCTTTATTGCCCCCTGATGAACACACATCTTTGAGGGTGAAACGCATTAGGACAGTAGCAAAAAAGTAATCTTCATGGATACTCTCAGGTGATGTGTTAGGGACAGCCCCTTCTAAGGGTACTCACTTTAGCAATTTACAGTACTATATATACATAGTATCTTATGAAAGTGAGTACACCCCTTACACCTTTGTAAGTATTGTTTTATATCTGCTCATAGGGCAACACTGAAGATATGACACTTTGATACCATGTAAATTAGTCAGTATACAGCTTGTATAACAGTGTAAATTTGGTGTGTCCTCAAAATAACTCAACACACAACCGTAAATGTCTAAACCACTGGCAACAAAAGTGAGTACACCCCTAAGTGGAAATGGACAAATTGTGCCCAAAGTGTCAATACTTTGTGTGGCCACCATTATTTTCAAGCACTGCCTTAACGCTCTTGGTCATGGAGTTCACTAGAGCTTCACAGGTTGCAGCCACTGGAATCCTCTTCCACTCTTCTTCCACTCCTACATGATGACATCATAGAGCTGGTGGATGTTAGTGACATTGTGCTCCTCCACCTTCCATTTGACGATGCCCTACAGATGCTTAATAGGGTTTAGGTCTGGAGACATGCTTGGTCAGTACAACACCTTTACCCTTGTATAAAACAATACTTACAAAGATGGGTGTACTCACTTGTGTAAGATACTGTATATATACAGTATATATACAGTTGAAGCCAGTTTACATACACTATATAAAAAGACACATATGCATGTTTTTCTCACTATCTGACATAAAATCAGAATAAACCTTACCTGTTTTAGGTCAATTAGGATTACCAAAATTATATATATTTCCAAATGCCAGAATAATGAGAGAGATAATTTAATGGCATTTTTATTACTTTCTGCAAAGTCAAAAGTTTACATACATTTCTTTAGTATTTGGTAGCATTGCCCTTAAACTGTGTGATTTGGGTCAAATATTTTGGATATCCTTCTAGAAGCGTCTCACAATAGTTGGTAGAAATTTTGGCCCATTCCTCCTGACAGAACTAGTAGGTAACTGAGTCATGTTTGTAGGTCGCCTTGCTTGCACCTGCCTTTTCAGCTTTGCCCATATATTTTCAGTAGGATTGAGATCAGGGCTTTGTGATGGCCACTCCAAAACATTGACTTGGTTATCCTTAAGCAACCTTTTAACCAGTTTGGCAGTATGCTTCCGGTCATTGTCCATTTGGATGACCCATTTCCACCCAAGCTTTTACTTACTGGATGATGTCTTGAGATGTTGCTTCAGTATTGCCACATAATCTTCTGTCCTCATGATGCCATCTATTTTGTGAAGTGCACCAGCCTCTCCTGCAGCAAAGCCTTTCCTGCTGCCACCCCCATGTTTCACAGTTGGGATGGTGTTCTTAGGCTTCCAAGATTCTCACTTTTTCCTCCAAATGTAACGATGGTTATTATGGCCAAACAGTTCAATTTTAGTTTCGTCAGACCACAGGACATGTCTCCAATAACGTAGGTTCCTGTGTGCATTTGCAAACATTAATCTGGCTTTTATATGTTTCTTTTGGAGTAATGGCTTCTTCCTGGCAGAGTGGCCTTTCAGCCCATGTTGATACAATGCTCGTTTCACTGTGGATAATGACAAAATCTTACCAGCTTCCGCCAGCAGCTTCACAAGGTCTTTTGTTTTTGTTCTTGGTTTGATATGCACATTCCGGACCAAAGCACGTTCATTTTTGAGACACAGAACCCATCTCCTTCCTGAGTGGTATGATGGTTGGACATTCCCGTCTTGTTTTTACTTGCGTATAATTGTTTGTTCAGATGAATGAGACACCTTCAGGTATTTGGAAATTGCACCCAAGGATGAACCTGACTTGTGCAATTCCACAATTCTCTTCCTGATATCTAGGCTGATTTCTTTAGACTTTCCATGATGTTACATATAGAAGCAGTGTGTTTCTGGTGTGCATATAAATACACACACAGGTTTGTCTCTAATTAACTCAGATGTTGCCAATAAACCAGAAGCTTTCAAAAACATGACCTCATCATATGGACTGTCCCAAATTGTTTAAAGGCAAAGTAATCTTAGTGTATGTAAACTTTTGACTTTGCAGAAAGTAATAAAAATGCCTTACAATTTCTCTCTGTCTCATTATTCTGGCATTTGGCAAATATAAATAATTTTGGTAATCCTAATTGACCTAAAACGGGTAAGGTTTATCCTGATCTCATGTCAGATAGTGAGAAAAACATGCATATGTGTCTATTTATGTCTCGTATGTAAACTTCCGGTTTCAACTGTATTTGTATGTATATATATATATACATATATATATATACATATATATATATATACAAACACAAATACATATATATATATAAATACAAAGATAAATATATATATATATATATATATAATATATATTATATATATATATATATATATATATATATATAGGCAGTCCCCAACTTACATCGTTCCGAGTTGAATCCATCTCCTAGTTACAAACGGAAACTAATGGGGCGTGGCTTAGCATGCTGATATCACATACTGTCACGCCCTAACATAGCATCAGAACGTTGCAAGCCTTCCTCTGCCCACTCGTCTTCCGGCCGGCACAGCAGATCTTCTTTATCTTCCTCCTGCCCACCTGCCTTGCGCTGGGCAGATTTCCCTTATGCTGCACGTCAGGTCTGTTGTTATTGCTCCCATTCCCCCACACCTTTCCCCAGAAGCTTCCAATGTAAAATACAGTACTGTACTGTATCAGCACCCAGACAATTGGTACATGTGTGGCATGCTAGCATTTGTAGTTGTGAAACTACAAGTGCCAGCATGCCACACCACACGTACTAATTGTACGGGTGCTGAATAGTACATATGTTTAAAATGTGCTGCTGTGACATGCTGGCACTTCTAGTTCCATACTCCATGGCAGCTAGTAGCCAGTGCTAGCATGCCACAGCAGCAGTTGAGACAGGAAGACTGGTGAAATCTTCTGAATAGGGGCACAGATAGCAAAACAAATGTAAAAGGGTTGTTAACCTTTCTTTGTACTATCCAAAACTAACAGTCCCTAACCTGTTTGTATGTTTGTAACCCCGGGACTGCCTGTATATACTGTATGAATAAAATAAATAAATTATAGATATATATATTACACTTTCCTCTTTGCATCCAAATTCCACCAGAGACCAAATACAGGTCTGCAATCACTTTGGCCACTCTAAGAAAAACTGACCCAGAGCAGATACACTACTAGCTACAAAGTGTCAGTAACCTAGGGTTACTGACACACAAACTGCCAGTTTTCTTCACCAAGACCAGACATCTCGGTGACACGTATCTGGCCACGTACCCCCTAGGGCCACATAGGATAGTATTCTAGAGGAAATATACCTCCCCTCAATAACTCCACCTGTCACTTTTTTACATACCCTCCCTCTCTATTCGAGCCCTGTGGGGTCGCTGTTAGCCATCAAGCAATGGATTCTTGATAGAGCGTCAGCATTGCCCTGTAGTTTTCCTGCCCTGTTTTTCATGGAAAATCTAACATTTTGCAAGGTCAGGAACCATCTTATGTCTCTAGTATTCCTTTATTTTGCTTGAGATATCAAGGTTAGTGGACAATGGCTAGCCTAAAGTGACAACACAGTAGGTAATAGCTAAGGGACTCGAGGGCCCATTTGATGGCCAAACACTCCCGCTCCCCAATACTATAATTTCTTTCCGAAGCTAGGTGATCAGGACTGGACATTTACAAAGGCCAGTTTTAACACTTGGAATGCCCTTACTGTCTCTGGGTTCCAAGTGACCATGACAGTCACTCCGTTAAGGGTACTTCTATACTCTCAAAGTTTGGAATCTCTGATAGTAACCCATAATACCTATAAAAGCTGTCACCTGCCCTTTTGAGTCGTGGCCAGTCCTGTATAGCCTCCACTTTATTGACCTGAGGTTTTATAACACCCCTACCTATTAAATACCCCGGTACCATGCTTCTTCCAGACCCAAGGAACACTTCTTAGGTTACTGTTAGCCCCACTTCTCTAAGGAAATCAAGCACTGTCTTTACCTTAGGTAAATGACTGTCCCAGTCCTCGCAACAGATAATTATGTCATCTAGGTATGCTGACGCACAATAACGATGGGGCCGAAGGATAACATCCAATAACCTTTGAAAGGTTGCCAGAACCCCATGCGAACCAAAAGGTAGGCAGACATACTGGAACAGACCATCTGGCATGGCAAAAGCCATCTTCTTTTTGGCATTATCATTTATGGGAACTTTCCAGTAGCCCTTAGTAAGGTCGAGATTAGAGAAATATCTGGCATGACCTAGTCTCTCAATGATTTCATTAACCCTTAGCATTGGGTATGCATTGAACTATATCCCTTGGAACTATTTGATGATGCATTAGAATGGGAAAACAAGAGCTCTCGAACACAACTTCTGATACCAAAAAATAGGTCCAGGACAGTGCAGAAATGTGGGGACCTTAGGGTTATCGGACAATATGATGCAGGGCACAGAGAAGTATGGAATGTTCTTGAGAAATTTTGAGACACTCTGCTTCTTGACAAAACTGTAAAAAAAACTACTCCCAGAAAAACCAGCTATTACATTCAGGAAAGGGAGAAGTTTAAAAGACTACTTAGTAAGAAGTCACTATATAAGGCCTAAACCTACTGGTACTAGGTTGGATAGGAAACCACTAGGAAATTTCAAATGCGTTTTTTGCTCCTTTTGCAATTACATAATGAGAGGCAACACACTCACAAGTGCCAGTACAGGAAGAATTCTTTTAGGGACTTCTTTAACTGAAGGTCTATGGGTGTCATGTATCAAGCCACCTGCCGTGCCCCATAGATTATATTGGTAAAACCAAAAGAGAACTCCGACAACATATCGGAGAACATCTGGGGGACATTCAGAGAAGGGCCGATACACCACTGACCACACATATAAGGACTGTTCACAATAATAATCTGGAACTCCTTAAATTAAACGGGATCAAATTGGTAATACCACCCTTAAGAGGGGACAACTGAGGCAGACTGATTCTTCAGCGAGAATCAGAATGCATTTATCGAATGGACAGTGCCTGTCCGAAGGGGTTAAATGAAAGATTGACATTTATGTTTTATTTAGGGGAATGACCAATTGTTGTGTATAATGGTGGCTGTCTTTCTGTTCATGCTTTATTGATGAGAGGCTTATTCACTCTGAATGTGTTCTATTATTTTTGAACTGTCCATGACCAATGTCTCCCCTGAAAAGAGTTGAGAGGGGTTGGCGAATATTTCATGTATCTGCGATTTGTTGTATTGGACTATCTATATGGAAAGATATATTCGCCCCTATATGATATATTTCTACAACGTAGACTTAGGATTTGATATTGATGTCTACTTATAGGACCCTATATAGGACTACTGCGTATAAGTTTAAATGGAGTAAACAAATCTGGCATTTGGAGACTAGGGTTTTACCCATCATAACTTTGTGATGCTTTTTGGAGCATGTTATAACATTAATAGCTCCATTCTTATATCTGGATACATCAGACATGGAGATCGTAGCTCTAGACATGCGCAATATGAAATAAACGTACGCACATGCTTCCAAAAGTGGTGCGGAATTCTCGCGTGTGCGTAATAGTTTTTAGAGAACGCTGGATTGTCATAGGGAGCGATAACAGTGTTGTTTGAACTGGTGAGAAGGCCCGACTGTCCCTTGATGAACAGTAACTTCAGTGAGTAGATACATTAGACAAATTCTGGATAGTTTTGGGATGCAGTTAGTCCCTTTACCTCTCTGGATTGTTATTGGAGTAAACAATGAGAGTTGCTTCTCTTAAACTATCCATTGGCCTCTGGGACACCGCTCTCTCTTGGTTTTCATCTTACCTGACTGCTCATTTAGGGCGACATGTATGAAATTTGGCGTTTGCACGCCAAATTTCATGTGCCTAATAATAGCATAGAATGTGCCTGATTTATGAACCCGCTCTACAGCATTCCAGCACTCGGGTGACAGTTAGGATCAGGTATACCACTTTAAAAGTGGTATACATGTTCTAACTGTAATGCGCCCAGAAATGCTGTAGCGAAGCTATAAATATGTAGCTTTGCTACGGTTCTAGTGCGCCCCGTCTCCGGAGTGGCGTGTGGGAGCTTTGAAAATGTATGAACGGGACTGTGCTGGATATCGGGCTGTAAAGACGCCAGATATCTGCCGCAGCCCCGTTCATACATGTCGCCCTTATTGTCTCATTTTCCAGTTCTACCTCCTCTCCTCTCCCTCTTGCTGTCGGGGTTCCTCAGAGATCAGTTCTAGGTCCTCTCCTCTTTTCAATCTACTCAGCCTCCGTTGGACAAACCATCAGCAGATTTGGCTTCCAGTGCCATCTCTATGCTGATGACAGTCAAATATACACCTCTTCCCATGACATCACTCCTGCCCTGCTACAAAACACCAGTGACTGTCTGTCCGCTGTCTCTGACATCATGTTCTCCCTCTATCTTAAACTAAACCTCACTAAAACTGAACTTCTTGTCATCCCACCATCTACTAACTGATCCCCCTCTGATATTTCTGTTTCCATGTGCGGTACCACCATAACTCCTAGACAGAAAGCACGCTGTCATGGGGTTATACTAGATTCTGATCTGTCCTTCACCCCCTATATTCAATCCCTTGCCGGCTCCTATCACCTGCACCTTACGAACATCTCCAGAATCCGTCCTTTTCTTACTGTGAAAACAACTCAGTCTCTCATTACTGCTCTTATTCTTTCTCGTCTTGATGACTGTAACTTCCTGTAATCGGTCTCCCTCTCTGTAAACTCTTCCCTCTCCAATCTGACCTGAATACAGCAGCCAGGCTCATCTTTCTTTCCAGCTGCTATACTGATGCCTCTACCCTGTGTCACTCACTGCCCTGGTTGCCCATTCAGTACAGAATACAACAGAAACTCATCACTGTCACCCATATAGTTTTACATAACACTGCACCCTCCTATATTTCTTCCTCATCTCTGTCTACTACCCTACCCGATCTCTCCACTCTGCTGATGATCTTTGACTACATGCCTCAGGCATCCGAACCTCCCATGCCTGTCTCCAAGATTTTTCAAGTGCGGCACCAATTCTCTGGAACAAGCTACCCCATTAAATCAGTCACACTCATAACCCCCGAAACTTTAAGAGTGCCCTGATAATACATCTTTTTAGGCAGGTCTACCAAAATCCCTAATTACTAATGTCACACTTTCTGTCACACACACTTCTGTCACTCCCTGCCCCTGGGCACTCACAGGCACTTATCGGTATGGAGATATTTGGTCTGGGTGGCAGGTTCATCCACTTGTGGATGTAAACCACCCCATAGGGATGTAACATGGCTGGACCAGTGTGTAAACTGAGCACTTCTCACCCTTCGTCTCACCCATACACCCCAATAGATTGTAAGCTCTTGCGACCGGGGCCCTTACACCTTGTATCTGATCTGTAAGTAGCTTTTTCTGAAATATGTTTGTTTTTTGTCTGTACTTATACCCCCCAAAATTGTAAAGTGCTTTGGCATATGTTGGCGCCGTATAAAGATTATTATTATTTTAACTATATAAGGAAACTCCTATTCCCACCTAATCCCACCTTAGCAGATGAAATGTGTTTGGGCAAAGAATTTTTGTGGCATTTTGAAGACTGTTCATTAACTATTTGAATAGGGCTGAACTAGATCTAGTTTGTAGGGTCACACCCAAGCCCCTGGGTTGAAGCTCCTTACCTTGG
Source organism: Phyllomedusa bahiana (assembly GCA_025379985.1). Lineage (NCBI taxonomy): Eukaryota > Metazoa > Chordata > Amphibia > Anura > Hylidae > Phyllomedusa > Phyllomedusa bahiana. The sequence continues at coordinate 49,886 of JAODAL010009772.1, read as the reverse complement.
CGGACATGTTATATACCATGTTTTAGGCTTCCTGTAACTGCTGTAAAAGTTCCCAAACAATTGGCATGACGGCTGACATTCGGTCCTGCATTAAGGAGATGTGCTTGATCACACTCCTGGACTTGTGCTTCCAGGTTTCCTTGGCTATATCGAGGATGGCCCCATAGATGTCTACCATAGACCAGCTCAAACTGAGAAAAGTCTGTGGAGAACCGAAGAACTTCACGGACCGAAAACATTAAATACAACAGAAAACAGTCACAATCAATCCCACCCTTACTAACTTTCTTTAACATACTTTTTAGTGTCTTATCAGTGTGTGGGTGATATACAGATGGGCACAGATGTTTATTAACTTGCACAATTCTCTCATAACTCTTGACATAAAAGGATTCCTTGGTTAGTAGGGATCTCTTTTGGTATACCAGTATGGGAGACCATATGGAACAGTTTCTTTGCAATACTTTTAGTTAAAGTACTGTACTCTGCAAAGGAACAGCTGTGTAATCTAATACTACCAACATCTACTGGTGGCCCCTAGCATACTTTACTGCTAGGCCTATTAGATCCATTGCAGTCCTCTCGGAGGATATGTCTGTGATAAACAACAGCACCAAGAGACTCAGGTAATGGGGCATTTGAGCCATTAACTGACACGAGCAGGACTACTGCTTTACATCCAAGTGTACCCTTGGCCAGAAAACCTGTGAGCATCTCTTTAAGTCTGTTGCCCACATCCAAAATACCATATGTGGGAGTTAGTGTCTGGATCAGGTGGGCAAAACGGGCTTCCACAGACAAAGACAGTGACACAAGGTATAAAGTCCAGGCGCTGCCTGGGTTTATTAAAAGGATGCCACAAAATAAACATGCATTATTTCAGGCAAAACAGACAACAAAAGTGTGCACTCGCTAGACACGGGTTTCTCCTGACTAACTTCAACACAGACGCCGTCTGTTACACACCGGAAAGGCTTTTCTCTTTCCACCAAAAACCAAACACAGGTCTGCAAGCGCAGCCTTTATGAGGTCTGATACCAGCCTCACCTTTGGCCACTCCAAAAGAATTCAGCCCAGATTAAGCTGCCTTTAAGCTTAATTTGGATTGGATATATTACTAGCTACTAAGTGTCCGTAACCTAGAGTTACTGACACACAAACTGCCAGCTTCCTTCACCAAGACCAGACATCTCGGTGACACGGATCTGCTCACGTACCCCTTAAGGCCACAGAGGAGAGTAATGTAGGAGAAATATAGCTTCCCTCAATAACTCCATCTGTCACTGTCTCACAATATATACATATATTGCATTCGGACGCCATCTTGGACCGTCCTGGGTTTCCTTATCTCCTTGATCGCTGCTTTGGTAAGCAAAATGGCACTGAGACACAGAACTTCTTTTGAAACTGGCCTCAGCCAGCTTTGCTTTTTTCAGGAACGGGAACATAAACAAATAGCAGCTCAAAGAAAACCCTAACCACTACACAGATCAAGAGATACCCTCTCTAACGTTTGACCTGGACCTACCGTCTGGCACTGTATGCTCGTAGTACACTCTAGGCTTCCCTCGAGCTTGGGGGTAAGAGCCTCTCCTCAGCTGTTCTGCTACCCCAACTTATAACAGCACACCACACCCCCGATCACGTACAGTCCCAGGCTTTTTATAGGCCTCCAGGGACCTGCCAAACGCCTGTCTTGGAACGTGGGAACGGCAACCCACCCAACACTATCACCATCCCGGGAAAGGCAACCCATCACTAGCTGCATAGCAGCCCTGCTAGCTACATGTGTCAGTAAACAATGGTTACTGATGTCAAATAGTTGCATTCCCCCACCGAAACCATGTTTTCGGTGGCACGTCTGCAGTAAGTATCCTGCTGTACTCCACCTAGTTGTAGGAACATGCGACCGCCTAAGGTCGCTCTGCCACAATATATATATATATAGTTATCATTGCATTGCTATGTAATACTCTGTTGTAGTTGGTATTTGTAAATATTCACACTCTGGAGACCTTCTTGTTCTGGGTTATAGGCCAATTTTCATTGTCCATAGTGATTTCAGTAAACGGAATAAAAGTTGTTCTGTTAATGGCTTTTTGATAGTTGTTGCTGTGCCTCTTAGTGCATTGCCCTAAAACTAAAAATTACATCTTGTATTGGTGTGATGTTAACTTTCAGTGTCAGTTGCTGTCTTACCGTTGAACACTAACTTTATTTTAAATACATAGAACTAGCTGAAAACCATACAATGGACCATAGCATGTTTGGAGGACAAAGTAAACTGATAATGTATTATCCCCTCTTCAATTCCAGTCTTTCCTGTCTTGCAAAACATCTATAGCTGCAGTGGGTATTGACCTTCATGCTGCCAGCCAGCTATCAAGGTCATAGCACGTACATCATATTGCTCACACTCCCTGCTTCCTTTAAAGCCGTGTATTACCCCGCTGTCCTCCCTTTTCTGCATTACAGGTCAGTTCTAAAGATCACTATTCTAGAATTGTTGTTATCACTTGTGTTCCTGATGCCTCCCACGATTTTCTCAGTACATAACCAAGGGCTCGCTACTCCTGGCTGAACATCTTCTATTTAAAGTCATACAATAAGATACCAGATATAGAAGTATTCAACCGTATTCTATTATGTTAACATTTGTGTGCCACCTGTGTCTCTATAATCTACTTGGATCTTCCATAAATAGCAAGATACATACCTTAGATTGCATTCACTACAATGGGCTACTATAAAGTCAAGTCATATTAGTATATCCAGAGTAACTGCCCAGTGCAGCAGGTACAGCAGGTACAGCAGCTATATATGGGCTGGGAGTGACTGAATATGATCCTTGTAGATCAGGGGTCCTCAAACTACGGCCTGCGGGCTGCATGCGGCCCACCATGGATTTTTATCCGGCCCGCCGCTGCCACCAGCGGGCGCTCACTGACATTTAGCAAGACACTGGCGGTGGCAGCGGCAGAGCCGCAGTCCTCTAAGTCACTTGTGCGATCTTTATAAGCTGGCCCCTGCTGTGGCTCTGCTTGCGATGCCTCACATCACTTGTCACCGGCCACAGCACCTTCCATATGATGGGACAGTAACGGTGACAGGTAATATGAAAGCCATTGCGAGCCATGCGACAGCAGGGGCCAGCTTCGGGGGGCGGACACTCTGCAGCGCAAAGGAGGTGCCTGAGGACGGACACTTACAATATATGTGAGGTGCCTGTGAGTGGCAGAGGGCGGACACTGTGCAATGTATACGTAGAATGTCCGCCCTCTGCCACTCACAGGCACCTCCCACATATTGTAAGTATCTGCCCTCAAGCACCTCCCGTCCGCTGCAGAGTGTCCACCACCCACAGTAGTCCCCGGCGATGCCGCTACCCGCCGCCACCGATCGTTAGGGTCCTAAGTCGATACCGATCACTAAAGTACCGGCTTAGGACCTTAGGGATCGGTGATAGCAGCGGCGCCGGGACTAACTGTATGTGTGTCCGCCGGACACACATACAGATAGATGCTTCTGCGGAGCACAGAGCAGGGGCTCTCCGCTCTGCAGAGTACTCTGGTGAGGCGCAGGAAGGATGCGCCTCACCAGAGTCCACAGCACCGGGGCGACGCAGCGTCATCACGCTGCGGCGCGGCCCGGTGACGACACGCCGCCCGAAGAAGAAGCCAGGAGCAGCGACAGCGGTGGGGAGCCAGGTAAGCTGTGTGATGTCACTTTTTTATTATCTCTATACCTGCTGGGGGCCTAATTCTACCTATGTCTGCTGGGGGCCTAAATGTACCTATACCTGCTAGGGGCCTAATTCTACCTACACCTGCTGGGGGGCCTAATTCTACCTATGTTTGCTGGGGGACCTAATTCTACCTACGTCTGCTGGGGGACTAATTCTACCTACACCTGCTGGGGGACCTAATTCTACCTATGTCTGCTGGGGGAGTAATTCTACCTACGTCTGCTGGGGGACCTAATTCTACCTACGTCTGCTGGGGGACCTAATTCTACCTACAGACCTGCTGGGGGATCCAATTCTACCTACACCTGCTGGGGGACCTAATTCTACCTACACCTGCTGGGGGACCTAATTCTACCAACACCTGCTGGGGGGCCTAATTCTACCTACGTCTGCTGGGGGACCTAATTCTACCTACAGTTCTGCTGGGGGACCCAATTCTACCTATACCTGCTGGGCCAATAATAAATTGGTTATCACTGTAATTGTATCGACCCACAAAGTAAAACTTTTTTTTAAAACTATATTCCAGCCCTCCAATGGTCTGAGGGACCGTGAACTGGCCCCCGGTCTAAAAAGTTTGAGGACCCCTGTTGTATATTGTAACAAGTATCTGGAGACATGCTGACTGCATCCCACAACTGCTGAAAGGTGCATGGTGGAAGGAACACGATGATTGAGGTGGTCCAACATATGATTATTTGGGTTTACTTGTGAGAAATTAGGGCACCAGGATAGTACATGGGAGTCTTGGTAATGCACTTCCAACCAACAATGGATATTTCTAACCATGTGCTATATCGCGTTGTATTACTAAAAGATCCCATCCCCCCCCAGAAGAAAATCAGCATGTATGGGTGTACATGATCTGCAAGGATGGATTCATACCGAAATTGGTTTAGAATGCCTTCCACATGGATGGATGAACTCCCTAGACCATAATGCTCCAACTGTCAGCTGTTCTTCCAGCAGTGGTTGCAGGGTGTTTGTTCTTTGATGTTTCTCATCTGACACAACAAAATTCACCCGTTTAATTAAGCAGAAAATGTGACTAAACAAAGAAGGAAAACTGAAGCCTTTTTTTTTCCATTGCAACTTTGCATGCAGAGGTGCTGTGACCATCCATGCAGCATCATATGCAGTACGGCTCACTAAAATGTTGTTTTAGACACACATCTGTTTCATTTTTGCTGTGAGCTGTAATGTGTTGGTTTGCCTTTGTGCACCCTAGTAGACAATGTTCACCTGTAACATCAATGGCATATGGTGATCTGCGTTTTGCATATTGCTTAGGCTGCCATTTATCCACTCATGACATACTTCCACCACAGCAGCATGCAAACACCTCACAAACTGCACCCTTATCTCCAAAGCCAAAATTCAATCCTTTTTGCTACTCTGATAAATCATCCCTTTTTCCCATTACATCAATAAAGGATATATGTGCAGTCAGCCTATTGCATTCCTTATATACCCACCAAGACAGCTCATGACACATAACCTCCTTCATAAGCTACGTGTTGCCAACATGAAATGTAGGAATTGGTCATAATAATGCGACTCAACTGTGTATATTTCCCTATATATTATAGTGTTCAAAGTTTGAGCATTTATAATACTTTACTATTTGTATTTATTTGTATAGTGCTAACATATTCTAAGACTCACTCTCCATCCCCATCTGTGCTCACAATTAACTTTCCGCATACGAAAAACTTCTCTGTGCAGAATAACTTGTGCCATAGCTCTTAGCTTTTAAATGCCTTCCAGTTCTGTCTGTCAAATGTGTTAACATACTGATAGGACTTATATGGATTAAATAGAAAATCAGTTCATTACAAATAAAAATTAATGAACCAACTGAACAGAACATGAAACTGCTTAAAACTTGGCTGCGCAAATTTTCTGCAATTCTTTGAGAATCTGGTGTGTATGTGTGCAGCTACAGATGATCATCAGATCATTCCATTCTATATTTAGATCTCAATATTTTCATAATACACTAATGATCATAGTATGTGCCAGATTTGATTAGCGTGAAAATTATCTCATTCCGTTCCTAGTGGCAATAATACTGGTGATATAATAGTCAGCGATGCAGTGCAGAGCAGGATGCCAGCTGTCTTGTTACTGCACGCTGTGATACGGTGTATACTGTAGCCTATAAATGTATAGTTATTTCTAGTGTTGAGCGATTGCGTTGGCTATCGAGATCGATCGATAGTCGGACCGATATCTGATAAGGTTTTATCGATTGTGAGCATCGATTATGCCGCGATGACCATTAAAGTCTATGGGATAGCAACAACACTTCATTATTACATTACACCAAACAAGGCTGGAAGGAAGCTGAAATTACATCCACAACAGTCAAATGGATACGTGCTACATCTTAGTCAACACACTATTATAAAAGACACAGAAAAAAAGTCACAGACCATTTACAATCCCGTCTTGTACCTACAGCCTACCCTTAAACCTGCATCACCCACAAAATTAAAAGTGACAGAAGGCAGTATGATTTGAAAACCATCATGTTACTTGAACTGGTCATTGAATATCCCTGTCCGGAAACGCAGCATGACCCCAAACCGCATGGACCCCCACATTAAAAAGTGCCGGAAAAAGTGATCCTTTCCACCACCATTTAGTTTTCATGGGACATTGACTATACCTGACCTGGGCCACACATGAGCCCCAACCTGCATACCCCCACCAAATTTTTTAAAAAGTGCCGGAAAAAGAAGTCTTTCAACCACCATTTTAGTTGAATGGAACATTGACTATACTGTCCTGGGCCACAGCAATAGCCCAAACCTGCAAGATGACCCCCCACATTTAAAAAGTCGCGGAAAAAGTGATTCTTTCAACCACCATATTAGTTGAACTTGAATTGACTAACACTGTCCTGTGCCACAGCATGAGCCCCAAACCTGCATGACCCCCACATTTAAAAAGTGCCGGAAAAAGGAGTCTTTCAAACCACTCATTTTAGTTTTCACTGGACATTGACTATACCTGACCTGGGCCACAGCAGGAGCCCCAACCTGCATGACCCCCACATATAAAAAGTGCCGTGAAAAAGGAGTCCCTTTCAACCACAATTTTAGTTTTTCACTGGACATTGACTATACCTGTCCTGGGCCAACAGCTAGGACCAGGGCCGGAGTTTACAGTGGGTTGCGGTGAAACCCAGGCTGGCTCCTCATCTATTAACACGCAGGTTAAAATGCCCTGATGACGCACAACGAAAACAGTCGTGCTGAAGCAGAGAGCGGAGGGAAGTGTTGAGAACTCCAGCCTTCCTCTGTCCACAGTCAATACCCTGTGAACGCTTGCCCCACCGATAATAGTGTGGACCAATTGAGCTTCACTTGGAAATACTTGGGGTTAACGCACCCTGTTTACACCAGGTTGCACTTATCTTGGCATTCTTTTTCTCATTTTACTCAAACGTGCTGGAGGAAATGGTCTCTGAACTTTTGTCCTTTCCGTGCTCCATACTCATGTCCTCTGAATAACCTACATCTGGTCAATTTTCCTGTACCTCCCTTTGTACAATTCAGAGGAATTTTTTTTTAACAGTCTATTTTGTACATGCAAGTTTTTAGTACTATAATTCTAAGAAAACTACATTTTTAAAAATAGGAATTGGAGATCCCACCATGACCTTTTTGTTTCTCTTTTTTTCATTGAATTAATGGGTTTGTCTCACTACAGCGATTGATAGCTATGTTAAAGATCTTGCAAAACAGTCATTTTGCAATATGTGTCCATTAAACATGTCCTACCTATTCCTGTTTCTGACGGCACCATCACCCTTGAGCCACTCTTGAACAATTGTGAAGAACAACTTTCTTTTAGAAACAACATTTTTTAGAAATAGGACCTGTCGTATAGCTGGCATGTCACAGCAAAATTGTCCCCCAGAAAATTCAAAGCATGACCTTGCAGCCACTTTGTCAATGAGAGAAGGAACAAATGTCTGTTAGAAACAACATTTTTTTTATAATAGGACCTGTAGTATTGCTGCATTTCAAAGCAGCAATGACCCAGAAAAATTATAAAAAAGACTTCTCACCACTGTTTTAACAAATTGTGAGGGAGAAATGCCACTTAGAAGCCACATTTCTGTTTACAAAGGACCATGATTTTGCTGTATCTCACAGTCTACATGCCCCAAAAAATTATAAATATGACTCCCCAGCCACTATTAAATATTGTGAGGAGAAATGCCACTTAGAAGGCCCACATTTCTGTTCCAAAGACCATAAGTATACTTGTATCTCACAGCAACATGACCCCAAAAAATTATACATAAGACTTCTCAAGCCACTAATAAAATTGGTGAGGAAAATGCCACTTAGAAGCCACATTTCTGTCAAACTCCAAATGACCATATTATAGCTGTATCTCCAGGCACATGACCCCAAAAAATTATAAATATGACTTCTCAGCCACTATTAAAAATTGTGAGGGAGAAAAGCTCACTTAGAAGTCACATTTCTGTTCCAAAGACCATGATTATTATTGCTGTATCTCACACAACATGACTCAAAACCATTGTACAAGCGAAAACTTCTAAGATAAAGTGAGGGGGTTTAAATGGAAATACGGTGGTTGTCATGAAAACCTTGCTCGTCATTACATCTTCCTCACAGCAAAAACCAGCAAAATGAACTGTTTGGAAAAGAGAATAAAAATTGCCAGTAAGAAATGATCCATTTTAAAAAAAAGTTTTCAAGAGGACCACATTTCTGTTTGAAAGGAATGTGTAGAAAAATGGCAACTAATCGTGACCTTGGTAATAGGGGCACAACATCATCAGAGATCCATGCCTGTTTCATCTTGAATAAAGTCAAACGATCCACATTATCTGTGGCAAGCCGTATGCGCTTTTGTCTGAAATGACTCCTCCACTGTGGATGGTCCGCTCAATAATTGAGACGCAGGCTGCTGGTCCCAGGTCAACACCTCTAGCGTGACGAGCCAGCTCAGGCCATTCGTCCATTTTGGATACCCCAGAAGTCTATTGGTGCGGAACACATGCAAAAACATCGTGTTGAGACGCAGATAGTCGTGCAACCAATGATCTTAAGCTGATCACTGTGAGATGGATTGTGTGCCCTGCATTGCATGCGTTTGGTGAGTGGTAAACAAAGATTGCCAGAGTCACCCCATTAGGCTTCTGCCACCATTGCCTGCTGCTGCCGCTAAAACCCTACCTTGGCACTCTACTGCTGTCCACGTCTGCAGATGATGCGAGGATCATGTTGGAGTGAAAAGGAGCATCCAAGGCACTTCATCAGTGAGAGATGGAGCCTTGAATTTCCAAGCCTCTGGGTCGAGGGCACTAGCAAACTGATCTTCCTCATCTTCCTCCTCCGCCTCAAATTCGCTGCCAACCTCTTTTTCCAAGGCAGGGAACGTCGGTAACATCGGTTTCTAGGAATACCTCCTCCTCCTCATCCACCCATCCGCTGCCCTCCGTCACAGCTTCAACACGCCCTGACTTGCCTGAGATGATGCACCCTGATAGCCTGATGCCCCCCTTGCACTAGCTCCTTGTACCCCGAACCACTGCCAATGAAATGACCATGAAATTTGTGAAACTGTCGGCCTTGTTGATTTGACGAGAGAAAAGGCTCGTTGCCGCATCTGTCCTCTCTCTTTTCCTCCGTCGCTGGCGGACCTGTTTGTTTCAGAGTGTCCACGATCGTTCCAGAACTAAGATCACCACAATGCTCAGCTGACAATGGCATTGTCCCGCACTGACCATTTTGTGGCTTCTTTCAAAACAGGCAAGGATGGTGCAGAGCTCTTTCACTCCTCCACTCTCGTGGTTCAACACCCCGAGGTTCCGTAAACCGCTGCTTGTTCAGGCCAAGTGTCCCCTTCGTACTGCGTAATGGCATTGTGCTCTGCCACAATCGCTGAGCATGTGTAGGGTGGAAATTCCAGCGTGTTGCCACGTCACAATGAACGGTTGAACGGGGAGGCCGACTGACCTGCAACGCAGCCAAGGCGGGACGAAGCAGGGATCGAACGGCGGAAGTCGGACTCATACCTCGAGCCTACTTCAGCATGGCATTCCAGCACCCGGGTAGCTCTTAGAAATTTCTGGACACAAGGGATTCATGACATGTGCCAGGCAAGGGATGTGCTCCACCTACCGATACTTAAGGGCGGTCCAGCAGATTTCGCCAGTATCGCACACCACCTTGCCTGCCAAGGTTCTTGTCACACCAGCCAACGCTCAGGTACTCCGTTGCTTAGAGCCGTCCACTGCTCCTTGACCTGGTGTGTGGACGGTCTCCAAGGCAGATTAATTTCAACATGGCCTGGTGTCTCTGGGCACGTGATTGCCACCAGAGGACCTTGGGGGAAAGAGCCCTGCACCATCCCAGCGGTTTTTGAAGACGTGCGCCAGCCTGAAAGCCACCCGGCACCCCCAGAGACATCCATGCCAACTCACCCAGTGAGCTGTCACAGAGATATGCGGCCTTGGCCGTGCTTACTACCATGTGGTCGGTGGTGAGATTGGACTTTTCCGGACACAGATGCAGACAACGCGCTTGAAATTTTAGATGACACGTGGCTGCCAGGCAGGGACGGCTTTTCTGGCAAAGAAATCCTGCTCGGCATGGTGGTATTGGGGGCAAGCAGGCCATGACGTGGCGGAACCCATCTGTGACCGCACCCGACTGAAATGCAACATTCCAAGGCCAAAAGCCTGGCAATGCCGACATTCAGGCTTTTTGGCTTTGGGATGGTTTTTGGGTTAAATGTTTCTCGCCGACCAAACCTGGAAGACCAAGGCTGTCTGGCTAGACTTGGCCGCGTACGGCGTGCAGTCGTCATACTGGCGGGAAGGAGAATGGGTGGATGGGTCTCTGTGGTGCTGGTGTCTCGTAGCTACGGTGGAGGCTGAAGCGGAGGCTGATCCCTGATCATGACTCTGAGAGACATGGGCAGCTGAGAAACGCTTGGTGGAGGAGGAGGAGGAAGGAGGCGGAGACAGAGGGTGTGACAGTGTTGGAGGCCCTGCGTCGTCGGCCTTTTTGGCAAGTGGTTTCCCTCCATTTCAACTCAATGCATTCGCTGCATGTGACCAGACAAGTTGGTGTGGTTAACCACTTAAGGTTCTTGCCTCTACTTATGCTTTACGCGGCAAAGGCGGCATATAAATCGCTGGTGAATCAGAGGGCTTGCTCAAAGAAGGCCCAGATTGAGAGTCCTGGACCTTTTTGGACGGTGATAAGCGAGTAGCGGGTTGCGGACCGCCCTCTCGTCCCTTTTTTGTTGCGGACCCGATTGACACTACCATCCCGATCGGTCTTCCTCCTCGTCCACTGATGAAGCCGCTCACAAGCAAATTCTGCGAAAAGACCAGGATGGACCCGCAATGTCGTCATCATCAACATCATCAACACAGAGACTTGTCGTCCCTGACTTTCTGCATCCTAAGCTGCGGGCTACAAGCAAGGGGCACTTCAAAGGCGTTGCCAGACCGCCCGGGATTCTTGCCGATAGACCGTCTTCCTACACCTCCTCTGATGGCATCAGTAACTGGGCGTCAAGCAGAGAAAATCATCCTTTTTGGCCTCTGATCTTTAACATGCCTTCTGACCCCAAACGCATTTTGTCCCAAAGAGGTCTTCCAGAAAATGGATTATCCACAGTGGTGGGTACACGAGTTGACATTTGGCTGCTTCATGTTGGACCGATGCTGATGATGCATGATGCCGACATTTGTGCCCGTGACTCTGCGAGACCGAGGAGGAAAGACTGCCTAGATGCAGGTTTGCATTAAACACTGAAGGACAGATTGGCACGATGTCGTTACTTTAGATTGCAAGTGCCCTGACCCAGCGATGACATGCCTGACGGTCCTGCCAACTGACGATCCGCTGGCATGCGTGTTGTACGCCAGCACTGGAAGGAGCACCTCTCTCTACCTCTACCACCATGTTCTAACCTCCCCCCCCTCTTTGCTCGCTTACCACCTGCATTTCGCTCCATGTTCAGAAATATAAAAATTTGAGAAGGTATGGAATAGTTGTTGAAAGTCTCTTATTGAAAGACAGCAAATCACAGCTATTTCTCAAATCACTCTAATCAAACAAAATTGCTATTCAACTTACTGCAAGGTGTCACCTATCACAAAATCTGGACTGGGCAAAAGTCCAAAAAAAACTCGTATCTGTTATGTTTTGATATAATAAAAACGTAATTTTTTGCAGACAACTTCCGAACATTCCAACTGAGCTAACTCTTCGACGCACCCAAACTACCTTTCATTCACCTGTGGTGATATAGATTGCCAGTTTTAAGATTTACCAAGATGCTGCGACAATGAACAGAGCTGGGAGCGCAAAAGACAAAAAACACGTAACTGGTTATGTTTTTGAAATAATAAACTTTATTGTTTTGCACCTTTCAATTCACCTGTGGTGGAATATAAATTGCTGTTTTAAGATTTACGTAATGCTCGCGTCAATGAACAGTGCTGGGCGCAAAAGTCAAAAACACGTTACTGTTTATGTTTTGATATAATCAAACCTGTATTTTTGCACCTTTCAATTCACTCTGTTAATAAAGATTGCTGTTTTAAAGAATTACGTAGATGCTGCGTCCAATGAACAGTGCCTGGTGCGCAAAAGTCCAAAAACACGTAACTGTTTTATGTTTGATATAATAAACGGTATTTTTTGTACCTTTCATTCCACCTGTAGTGAATATAGAATTGCAGTTTTTATTAAGATTTACGTAGATGCTGTGTCAAATGAACAGTGATGGGTGCGCAAAGTCAAAAAACACGAACTGTTATGTTTTGATATAATAAACTGTATATTTTGCAACCTATGCAATTCACCTGTGGTGATATAGAATTGCTGTTTTAAGATTTACGTAGATGCTGCACGTCAATGAACATGCTGTTTGCCTAAAGTCCAAAAACACGTAAACTGTTATGTTTTGATATAAATAAACGGTATTTTTTCGCACCTTTCAATTCACCTGTGGTGAATATAGAATTGCTGTTTTAAGATTACCGTAGATGCTGGTCAAATGAACAGTGCTGTGTGCGCAAAAGTCAAAAAACACGTAACTGTTATGTTTAAATAATAAACGGTATTTTTTGTACCTTTCAATTCACCTGTAGTGAATAAAATTGCTGTTTTAAGATTTACGTAGATGCTGTGATCAATGAAAACAGGATGGGTGCCAAAAGTCAAAAAAACACGTACTGTTTAGGTTTTGATATAATAAACTGTATTTTTGCACCTTTCAATTCACTCATGTGGTGAATTTAGAATTGCTGTTTTATAGATTTCGTAGATGCTGCGGCAATGAACAGTGCTGGTGCGCAAATCAAAAAACCGTAACTGTTATGTTTTTGATATAATAAACGTATTTGTTGCACCTTTCATTCACCTGTGGTGAATATAGAATTGCTGTTTAGAGATTAACGTAGATGCTCGCGTCCAAGAACAGTGCTGGTGCGCAAAATCAACAAACACGTAACCTGTTTATGTTTTGATATAATAAACTGTATGTTTTTGCACCTTTCAATTCACCTGTGGTGATTATAGAATTGCTGTTTTAAGATTTACTTAATGCTCGCTCAATTGAACAGTGCTGGGTGCGCAACAAATCAAAAAACACGTAACTGTTATGTTTTGATATATGAAAGGGTATTTTTTTTTTTGCACCTTTTCAATTCACTTGTGGTGAAATATAGAATTGCCGTGAATATACAGTGTAGATTCTGCTTTAAAATTCTCTAGCTTAAAACTACATAAATGTTCAAATCCTAAACTAACTAAATTGGAAGGATCACAGGCAATAGTTAAATGTTTCTTCCTTCACTGTGCAGAAATAACTAATTTCTCTGATCTGTTTGGCCACAGGCAGAACGCATGTCCTATCCTATTAGACCTGAGAGACACTGAGGCTGAAACAGGAAACGACTGTTCAATGTAAAACGAGGTCATGTCGATTTTTCCAGCCATCGCAACCCTACACATCCACGTCATGACGTCGCACACACCATCTCACCCTGCCAATTCTGTAATCTGATTTGCTGGCCGCCAAAATTACAGTAATCGCCGAAAAAGGCGCGATCATAATAGATGATGCACCAGATTTTAACCTAAATTATCGCATGATCTTGGAAATTTCGATCACCATAAAAACCTTGCCGATTTCAACTTTGTCGATAAAAATCGCTCAACACTAGTTATTTCTATTGATAGTCCTATCAGCCATTGATATTATTTTATTCATTAATATAAGGCCATTCTATTCCATAGCACTGTACAGATATTGTCATCAATCATATCGGTCCCTGTACCAATTGGGGTTCACAGTCTTAATTTCAGATTAATCTCTCTTTATGTTTTTTGGAGTGTGTGGAAACTGTAGTACCTGGATAATAACCCATGCAAGCACATGGAGAACATATAAACTCCTTGGGCGACATGTATGAACGGGCTTTACGCCTGTTTTTTGGCATATACTGCGCCTCCCGGCCCGAATCCCCCTGTCGGACGGAACGCGGGGATGCAGTGTTAGGGCGCAGTGTTCGCCACTTTTCAAAGCTTCGCCCCGCATGAAGGGGCTGGGCAATGGGCGCGTGTGGGCGCCGGTGTAGGCTTCCGGGGCGGGACCGGCGCGCTCGACATACCTCCGAGGCATGTACGATCGCGAGTCGGCCAAAGTGAGACGCAGTGCAGCGCTTCGGTCAGCTCCGACATGTCAGAACCTGGTTTATTTTGGACTAAATGCTCCGGCGCCGGCGAAGTGAAGCAAGGATCGGAAAATGCGAGGAAGCGGTTCGAAGATACGCGACAGAAAATCTCGGCGCTACCCGCTCCGTGCAGCAGGTAAGTATGATCACGAAAAAATCGCCTATTATAAAAGGCGGAAAAACATGTCAGAAAAGAGCTGAACTCAAAAATAAACATAATTAAAAAAAAAAAATCACTTTCCAAAAATCTAAACGGCGCAATATCAAGAAATTGGATATTCGGAAAATTGCCGGAAATACAGTACATTCAAAGTCTGAAAGCAATTTCTCATTGGTCCGGCATAAACGGCCAATCAGAATAGGAGCGACATGAACCAAAAACCTATGGAGAACGTTTGACCAATCAGAATCAACGGGGGACAGTTCAAAAAACAGTAAAAATCAGAAAAGAGCTGAGGTTGGGGCTAGGGGGGGTTTGGGGCTACCCGGGCCCCCCCCCCCCCCCCCCCAAATAAAACGCCCAAAGACCCATTAAGCCTATGGACTTTTGAACCAATAAAAATCCAAGGCGGACATTTTCAAAATACGAAAAAAGGGCAGAAAAAGCTGTTTGGGTTAAATGCGGGGGGGGCTTGGCATCCCAGCAAATCAGAGCGCGAGCTACTTTTCACAGAGTTCTATGGGAAAAGAAATTCCACGAGCTCTTGATTGCTAATTAAAAGAGGCCCGTTATTTGGCCCAAAAGGGAGAGCGACGACGCCCAGGGGTTTTTCAATGCAATCTGAAATAAAACTGTAACCGAATCAAATTTAAGACTACAAAAGTTTCCCGATGTGTATATAAAATGAATGAAAATGGGGGAACGAAAAAAAAATATTAATTCAATAAAACATTTTTTTTTTTTATTTTCATTACCAAGGTCAATAGTATTGGTGTAACAAAATAAAAAAAATAAACATGAAATTTTTTTAAATTTTTTTTTTCGTTACCCCCCATATTTTATTCTTTTTATAACACATGGGGACAACTTCTGTTTTTTATAATTTGTTTTGGGCCATGTAATTTTTTTTTCTTGCATTAGAAAACCCATAGGACATCGCCGCTCTCCCATTGGCCCAAAAACGGCCCTTTTTTTTTAAACTTAGCCAATAAAAAACAAGCTCGCTGGGGAATTTTTCTTTTCCCCATAAATCTATGAGAAATACTCGCCTCTGATTGGCCGCATAGTCAAGCCACCGCTACTCAACCAACAGCTTTTTTCGGTCTTTTTACTGTTTTTTGAACGTCCCCCCTTGGAATGTGATTGGTTAATTTTTCTCCATAGGTTTATAAGGGGGTCCCTGTCCTCCTATTCTTTTGGTCAATTCTCCTCCATGGGATATAAGGGTCCACTGTCGCCCTTTTCGATTGGCGGTTTATGCCGCCCAAATCAAAAAAGTTAAACAATTGAATTACGTTTTTCCCCGGGGCTTTCTCTCTATTGCAATTCCTATGAGCCCCGGTCCCCGGCGACAAACCCGTTTTGGGGATTTAACTGATTTATTTTTACAGAAGGTTTTAGCCTTTACTGATAATGATTTACACTTAATAAAAATATTTTTTTAATCATACCCTGCCCCACGGCCTGAATTTGAATTCAAGGCGCCGATCTTCCATACTACAATGGGAAAGTAGCTCGCGCTCTGATTGGCGGGGGAAACCAAGGCCCCGTAGCTCAACCAAAAAGCTCTATTCTGCATTTTAAATTATTTTGAACTGCCCCCCCCTTTTTAATTTGAATTTGGGCAATAGTTCTCCATAGGGTTTTAAAAGGTCTTTGTCCCCTATTCGATTGGCTGAGCTAGCCAAGCCCCCCTAGCTCAAACCCAAACCTCTTTCTGCATTTTTTCTGTTTTTTAAATGTCCCCCTTTGATTCGAATTGGTCAATAGTTTTTCCATAGGGGTTTTTAAATTTTTCAAGTCGCTCCTATTCTGATTGGGCCCGGTTTATGTCGACCATAAATAGCTTTTGAATTTTAATTACGTATTTCCCCCCAATTTCCCAAAATCCTAATTCTTGAATTAGGATATTGGGAAAATATTTTGTTTTTTTGATTTTTATTTTTAAATTTTTAGCTCTTTTACTGGGAAAGTTGAAAAGCCTTTTAAAGGGGATTTTTGATTCATACCCCCACCGACAAGTGGAATATACTCGTGTTTTCCAGCCTGTCCGCATCGGAACTGTTTTTTTCGGCGCAGTCCCGACATTCCCCAAGTCCCCCCCTGCCCCATGTCCCCGCACGTGCCCCAACACACTCAGGCGCAGGAACTTTTTTCCCCATTACGAGTCACCCCTCGGAAAGGGAATCTTTGGGACAGCGCCGCACTGCCCTCGGTCCCCCCCACTTCCCCCCCACCACTGGCAGGGGGGCGGGACTTTTTTCCCCGCATTTGAGTGCACACCTCCGGCGGGGAATCAAGGGGCCCGCCCGCAAAATGCGCCTAAGTCCCGCACGTGCCTAACAACTGCGAGGCGCGGCGGACTTTTAAAGGAAAGTATGACGCGCCCCAGTGCCCACATAAACGGGGCCCGATTTCGCCGGAAAACTAGCGGAAAAGCGCGCCCCAACCCGGCGAGCTTCATACATGTCGCCCTTAGAGTCTGCCGAAAATCCGACTGTAACCAGTGCTGTGTAGACCTCAATAGAAATTGTTTTACTGAGGGAAGCCAAAACCGCCGTCTATCTGACTTCACAAAAAAGGGTGGTGCAACGCGCTCCAACGATGTGAAAATGTCGTCGGATTTTGGGCAGCATTTTCACTTCGCTGTGAGGACTTAGCCTATGGGTTCTCTGATATATAGCGGTATCATTTATACCTGGAGTTATTGCTATTTATGCTGCCGATTTAGTTTCTTGTCATTGGTTTGTGGGGGCCCATCTTATTTTGCTATGGGGCCCCAAAGATTTCTACCCCTTCCCTTGCTCAGGACCCTAGGATAGCCACAAGGCAGGGAAAGGGTCAAATTGGTAAAATCCTTTTAAATCATGTACCCAAAAGCCTGAACAAACAGCATGGGCAAAAATCCTGTGAAATGCAATATTTTTTTTTTACACCAACATTATAGCAAACTATTATAACTATGATTTGTGCTGCTCATTTGGTTATGTTCACACGGCGTTTGTTAAATACGTATTGTATTTGTATTAAATGTATTTAACAATGTTCAAGTGGATTTCTTATTTCATGAAAATACTCATCGTCAATCAGACAATACGTATTTTACATACATTTTTGCATTGTGTTCAAAGAAGTGGCATGTCAACTCTTGATCCATTTTACACATTGAAAAGCCCATAGAAACTATAGGGATAGGTTTATACAGTTCAGAACACGTACATCCGAAAACGTACCACACTTCCTCAGCTCTGATAACTCTTGGATCTACACGGGTTTTCAGCTTCTAGATGTAAATATGGTTGTTTACATCTAGAGATATTGGAAATAGAAACTGAAGCACAAAGTATATTAGAAAATTGCTGAGATTTTATTATACAGCAGTTAAAGGGGTGGTCTGGTTTTAGCAAAAAACAGAGATATGCTTTCTATAACGAAAAATGCAAACAGCCTTTAAAATAATTTCAGTGTTCTAAAACTCCTCATATTTTCATTGCTCTGGTGAAGCCGAGAGGAAAAGACCATGCTGTGCGCAAGAGGTGTATGTGCCGGTCACAGCAGTCATCACTTGTACTTTCCATATGTTCTGCAGATGTTCCCGAAACTCCGGTGTTATGTAAACAAAGCTGAGAAGATACAATGTGTCTCTTGTGGTCACAGCTCTGTAGGAATGTTACTCTGACAAATGTCTTGTTTTCGAAAAAGTAAAGATATCTCAACTAGGTGATTCTCCTTATCCAAAAAAATATGGAGAGTCTATCTAATCTATCTATCTATCTATCTATCTATCTATCTATCTATCTATCTATCTATCTATCTATCGTAAAGGCTTCTGGGAAAAGCACTGAAGATCTCCACAGCGCCCTCTATTTGATGTAGTTATCCTCAATTCACATGTAACTCAGAAGAGCCTTGCAGTGTGAAAAGGACGTAAGCCAAACTTGTTAAAGGGGATGTATTGCTTCTTCAGTTTGCGTGTTTCATTGTGCTCTCAGCTTCTCAGCTCTACAAATTCAGGGGCATTTCTTCCCCTCCCAGGTGGGTGTTTCTTAACTGAAGGGGGAAGGACATCACCCCCCCCCCCCTCACCGTTCATGCTGGCTCCCGAGGCTTCCCCCACCCTCTGAGTCCACATGTCACTGTGTCATTCTCCCAATGCAGTCTTATTTTGTAAGTATGTTTACATACCACAGCCCTGCATTCAGTCTACAATTTTCTATAACTAAAGGCACTGATCTTTTCTCCTCTCACAGCTGGAGTTTGTTATTTTTTAACCCATCTGTGACACACAAAATCCCCTCTATTTTACACACAGGAGCATTTAGGCATTGGGGCACAATTCCTGTTTCTGTTGAAGAAGCCCTAAGTATTATTGTGTTTCTTCTGGGTGTGCGAGTGAAATTGCTGTCGGTCCCTTACTTTGGTGAGAGAGGGAGCCCAATGCCCTTTTATGTTTGCATTAGGGACCACAACAATTCTGCGTTTTCTGATTGTAGAAACGGTTCGTGCCCTTTTTTTCTGCTGGCTGTTTCAAGTGAAATTGTGCCGTCCCTTACTTTGAGTAAGAAGGGAAAATCTCGCTCCCCTGAATAGACCCGGGGCCCAAAAGAATGTAAATTTTTAAAAGCCTCAGCCCAAAGAAATGAAAGGGAGGAAACCGACCCTCACTGTGGAACAGTGTTTACAGAAACAAAGATAAGGGATCCTGGAAAACAAACAGCTTTGCTAATGACATCCAATGCAAAATTGCTTTTATTCATGTCCCCTTTTTCTGAAGACCCTTTAATAAATGATACATCCCCCCTTTTAAATTCATCTACAGACAGCTTTTTTTAGGATTTTGCCCCCCATCAGGCAGTTAGAACTTACTAGTTGGCTGAGTTAGAACGAGAGAGGGTTAGATTTGGGAATGTCTTTTCCAGGGATAGCCACCAAAAAATTGGGTTTGGGGGAGGATTTTTTGCGCCTTTCAACCCACTGACGTTTTGCAAATTAAAAAAGGTGCGTGGAGTTCTTCTCCAGAACCTTTTTTTTATCAAAACTTTCAGTGAGTCTGAAGGTGCAAAAAACCTCACACCAAACCTTTTTTTTATGGCTCTCCCCCAAAGTAGAATAGTCCCCCTCTCTATCTATCTCCCTGTCTTTCTATCTATCTATTTACACATTTCAATTTCATATCTATCACCAGTTGCCAGAAAACATCAGTGAGCCTATTGGAATGCTTCAGATTTCTGCATTGATCACTAATAAAATGTGGCCTGAAAGCTAAGTCACAATTATAGACTAGTAAATAAATGTCATTTAATTGATTTAATTTAGCTATTATAAGTTTTATTTCTATCTATCTTCTAATTTTCTAACTTCTATTTATCCATATATTTGTCTATTTACCATTCCAATACTGTATGTCATATCTAGCTATTTCATATCTATCTATCTATCTATCTATCTATCTACTTCTTCTATCTATCTATCTATCATCTACATCTATCTATCTATCTATCTAGGAAATATGCAGCACTCAAAATTTTAACCTGTCCAGTGGCAACATCTCAGCTCCATGAGCCTTTTTTCAAGCACCAAAGAGATGAATACACAAAGTATTTCAAGGGATGTGTACATTCATCTGTAAATCAGTGAAAAAATAGATATAAAAATTCCATAGCAATTTTCCCTTACAAAATATCATAACTGTAAAATCAGCAATAAAGTGAAATATAGTGATTAATACAAGTAATAAGGCACTACAATAATGGAATCATTTTCAAAATAAAAAAAAAATAAAAATTACATAAAATTGCTCCCCTTTTCAGGTTTTTGGGTTCGGATGAACTCCTCCTACTTATTTAAATAAAGTCTTTATAAATAAAAAAAAAATACATAAATGAAGCATGGACTTGCTAAACACATCAGCGTCCTGTAGGGCAAACTGAGCATGCCCAGAACAAAGCAATAGGACTGCATAAACCGATGATACCAAAGCACACGGCAGGCTCCGCTCTGCACTGCATTAGCTGGAACTCCATCTTTTGACTTTTTGTAATATATTTTTTGCATATTTTTTTCCATCATGGATGCATCTAATTTACAAACTGAACTTAATTGCCATAGCTTTTGCTATTCTGAGATTAATTTCACCGGTATCATGGGGCGAAGTGAAGGAGATGTTACCTTCTTGGATTTACCCTCTGGACTGGACATTCAGTATAACTATGAAAATCTCTCAAAGAAACGAGTCATTTTGAAATTACATTTGGTCACCCTATAGGAATATTTTAAACATAATAGGATCCCATATAGAATGCGCTCACAGTTACAGCGCAACCTTTTTTCCCAGGACCTGGATATCCGGGCATGATTTGAACATATTTCTAATAAATATGCTTTTGAGGAATATTTTAAATGTATGTCTAAACAAAGTTCCTTTTTAGCCTTTTTAGCCAACCTTAAAGGGGTTTTGCCATGAAGTAAAATTGACGTGGGAAGTTTGTAAATCAAATAATAAACATTTTCACCATTCATCATTATTAAAAATTCTGGAACGTTTTTGTCTTAGCTGCTCCTTTAGTGATCCATTGTTTACGGTTCTTCTCCAGTGGATACGACCAGAGCTGAGAGCTCCTCAGTCCTGGTCAGATATGCTCAGAGATCACCTCTTCTCTCAGGTAGCTACTGAGTGTACAATCTCCAGGTGCTGTCATTCTCCTCCTCAATCAGGTTCAATCAGGTTTGTGCATTGATAAAGAGAAATAAAAACCACAGGTTTGGTTCCTGCAGGGTTTTTGAATGAGGACCCTTTGTGCCTGGAGGCAAAAGTTTTACCTCTGAGCTACAATGTAGCTACTTACAGTTCTACACATAAACAGACCTTTCTTTGACTACAGAGAGGAAAGGCCTGGTGATGTCATCCTGCTGGGTCACATGATATGCAATTCAAACAAATCACACACGTCCCCTTCTGGGCACACAGAGCTGAAGAGCAGGATACAGGAGGTATGAAATGAGATCGTGGCAGAACCGCTTTAAGATGGATCTTGAGGAGGTAAAATTCCGTAAGTGGCAGAGCGACTTATGTGACTATGAGACTTGTTTTGTGTACTCTTGGAATAATAATTATGTGAAGACATCTTTTTTCTAAATGTCCAAAGAAGCAGAAAGACACTAAAAATGTTAATGCTTCATCTGGTTCATAATTTTTTTAGGACACCTAAACCTAATATCTGGTTGGGCCACTCTTAGCAGCAACAACTGCAATCAAGTGTTTGCGATAACTGCCAATGAGTCTCTTACAACGATCTGGGGGAATTTTGGCCACTCGTCTTTGCAGAATTGTTGTAATTCCCCCACATCAGAGGGTTTCCAAGTATGAACCGCTTGTTTAGGGTAATGCCACATCATCTCAATCGGATTAATGACATGATTGTTACTCGGACGCTCCAAAGGCTTCATTTTGTTTTTCTTACTCCATTGAGGGGTGAACTTGATGGTGTGTTGTTGATCATTGTCCTGCTGTATAACCAATGTGCACTTCAGCTTGAGGTCACGAACAGATGGCCTGACACTCTACTTCTGGATTTGTTGGTAGACAGCAGAAGTCATGGTTCCATTTATTACAGCAAGATTTCCAGGTCCAGAAGCAGAACAGCCCCTGATCATCACTCTACCACCACCATGTGTTACTGTTGGTTTTCTGAAATACTGTGTTGCTTCTTCACCAGATGTAATGGGACTTACAATTTCCAAAAAGTTCAACCCTTGTCTCGTCAGTCCACAGAATCTTCTCTCACAAGTCTTAGGGATCATTAAGAAGTTTTCTGGCAAATCTGAAATGACCCTTTATGTTCATTGGTTTACATCTTTGAACTCTGCACTGCGACCAGTTTTGCACAGTCTCTTTCATATAGTGGATCTAATACAAACATCAGTGGCACACTAAAGACTAAGTAAAACCTCAAGCTATATAGGAATATTGGAAATGCATTACTGCTAAGGAAAATATGGAAAACCTGGGACTCTAAGTTTACAGTATTTGATCAAAGATTGTATTAAGCTCACCTCCCAAAACGTCAAGGGGATCCCAGAGCAGGTGAGTCCCTACACTAAACATGTTACCTCACTAGGCGTCAATTCAGACTGCAGCTTCAGGGTATGGTAGGAACTAGCAATTGAATAATCCTGCACTGGTTTAAAAAGAGGCAGCTGTGTGCAGCAAGCCAAAGAGATCGCCAATCTCAGATGTCTTTCATATAGTGGAGTCATGAACACTGACCTTAACAGAGGTAAGTGAGGCCTGCAGTTCTTTGGATGTTGTTGTGGGGTGTTTTCTGACCTCTTGTTTGAGTCGTCGCTGCACTCTTGGGTAACTTTGGATGACCGGCCACTCCTGGGAAGGTTCACCACAGTTCCATGTTTTCTCCATTTGTGGTTCACTGTGGTTGTCTTGAGTCCCAAAGCTTTAGAGATGGTTTTATAAACTTTTCCAGAAGTTCCTGAATTTCTTTGGATCTCCCCATGATTTTGAGTTTCTGAGCATCTTTTGGTCTGCTTCATTTTTTCAGGCAGGTCCTATTTAAGTGCTTCCTTGCTTGAGAACAGATGTGGCACTAATCGACCTGGGTGAGGCTAGGGAAATTGAACTCATATTCCCAAAGATGTGAAATAACACAGTTAATTTATGTTTTAAGAGGGTGTGTGGAGATCATTTACTTCACATAGGGCCTTGTAGGGTTTTATTAATTTTTTCCTTAATAATAAAGTGTTTACTTGTGTTATGTTTGTCTAAAACTTACATGAAAGTAAG
Organism: Phyllomedusa bahiana; assembly: GCA_025379985.1. NCBI lineage: Eukaryota > Metazoa > Chordata > Amphibia > Anura > Hylidae > Phyllomedusa > Phyllomedusa bahiana. The sequence continues at coordinate 26,437 of JAODAL010009772.1, read as the reverse complement.
AACCTACCTATTGGGGAAAGGCCTTATATATCTATCTACCAACTAGGGGGCCTATGTACCTACATACCTATTGGGGTGTCCTATATACCTACTAACTGGCGGCCCTATATATCTTCCTACTAAACTTATCTACTAGAAGGGGCCCTACATATCTATCTACCTACTAGGGGGGGCCTATGTACCTAATTATTAGAGGGATCTTTATACCTACCTAATCGTGGGGACCTTATATTTTTGCCTAGTAGGGGCCTATGTACCTACTTACTGGGGGAGTTTTAAATACCTACATACCTAGTGAGGGGATCCTATATACTATCTACTGGGGGACCCTATATATATACCTATTGGGGGCCCTATATACCTACCTACTGAGGGAAAACTTAAATCAAAGGGGCAATTTCCCTACTCTATAGAAAGAGTCTGCCTACTTATCTGACTAATTTTTAGTTTCTAACCTACCTAAAATGGAGCATCTATCTACCTGCCTAACTTATGGGGGTCGTCTACAATATGGGGTTTATTCCTACCTACTGGTGGCACCAATGGGAGCCTTATGATTGGCTGGGGGCACTTTTACCATTGTGCACTATTACCATTTGGGTTGCTATGGATAGTTAGTTTGTACAGAGATGGAAATTGGTAGGGAAATGCTGGAAAAGTGAGTTGTTTTGTGTGGTAAATTCTGCAGCGACGATTTGTGGTTGGGAGTAGATGTTGTGATCGCCTGGATCAGATTTAGAGAGAAAAGGGAAAGAGAACAACTGATCACAGAAGATGTCACTTGTGAGTCCCTGGATGTAACTTCAGTGTAATCACTTATATGTCTGCAGAGCCTGTGTACACTGGTTTCTACTACTATGGTCACTGTATGGTGGTAATAGTGATCGTAGTGTAATGGTTTATATTAAACTTCCAAAAACACTTCAGCATTAGAGCAAATTTATTCATAAAACATTTAGCAGCAAAAAAGTAACCGTACAATGGTTTTAGTCAGTTTCTTTATGGTGGTGATATATGGTCATGATGTGGCGGTATTATTTGGTCCTTGTATATTGTTGTTGTTGATATTATTGGTCTTGAGATTTTGATTTGATGAGTAACAGTATGATGGTATTCGTCACTGTATGGTAGTGATATGTGTCAGTCTTATTTGGTCTTTGAATATTGTTATTATAGTTAATATTGGTCTTGGTTTACTGGTTTGGTCAGTAATATAGTCACTTTACAGTGGTGAGATGTGATGATAATGGGGCCCTTTTGTGCCTACTGACCCACAGAAATCAGGTAACGTGCCAATTAAAATGTTCAGTGCAGACTCAAATCTAAGGTGCAATTGCATTTTTTTCCTGTTCACCTCAAAATTTTTTGGGTTTTTTTGGGAGGGGAGGGCAACAGGAAAAATACGTTTTGGCTTTATAACTTGTTTTTCTTTTTTTTTCCTCCGCCTGGCCCCATTTAAATGCATTTACTTTTATTAGACTATCCTTTTAAGAAGAAATAATTTTCCGCAGCACATTACACTGCAGACATGCGTCACGTCAAGTAGGGAACCTGTTGTTGAAAAGCGGTGCACAGACGTTGTCTGGGGATAAGGGGGCCCAAGCTTAAGTTTTGCACCAGGGTCCATGAATTTCTAGCTACGCCCCTGGGGGAGACCATATCTGAGGTGAAGGAAATACAAATTACAGACAAGATAAATAACAAATCAACCAAAAAAGTATCCATACTCACAAACCCTTCCATCTCTTCTGGAAGACCATAATGCAAAGGAGGTCGGGTTAGTACAACCCAACCCCCAATTGGTGTTCTCTAAAATCTCCCGGAATTGAAAGTAAAGAGGTTAGCAAGTATGAGGTATACACAAGAGCTACTACATCTTTCATAGTGTATGCTGCAAAATATAGACCTTATTGGTCGGTAACTTTATTTTTTCAATGGCTCAGGCAGGGATTTCTAGGAATTAGAAACCACCCTCAAGTGGACTCTTGATTTAGTTTTAATTTCCTCAATCCCCAAATCTCACATATCCATTTCATTTATACTTTTCATTGCCCATTTCGTCAATGATTCCAGGTCATTTTATTTTTCTTTTACACTTCCAAAAACATTTTAGTCTTAAAGCAAATTTATTCAATAAAACATTTAGCAGCCAAAAAGCTGAACTTTGCTGATAGCCATAATTTGCTGTAAGCACATACCCTTTGCCAATGTTTATTTTGGCCAATACTGAGACATTTCACTATTTGATTTTATTTACACACAAGAAAATTACAGTCAGTTCTACAGAAAACTGGCCAAGAGAGTCATATGAGGAGTAAAACTTTAGGCAACCCAATTAGCATGATAGGCTAATGACTTGGTCAGTGTTGAACTGGGTACTAGGGCCTACTAGTAAAGTTGATTCTGGAGGCCCGCCAATGAAGTTAATTCTGGGGCCCACCAATGAAGTTAATTCTGGGGCCCACCAATGAAGTTAATTCTGGAGCCCACCAATGAAGTTAATTCTGGAGCCCACCAATGAAGTTAATTCTGGAGCCCACCAATGAAGTTAATTCTGGGGCCCGCCAATGAAGTTAATTCTGGGGCCCACTAATGGAGTTGTTTCTGGGAGCCCCGCAGTAGAGTTGACTCACCAATGGAGTTCATTCTAAGGATCTACCAGTGGAGCTGATTCTTGTGGCCTAGTCTAAGCTATTGTGCATGACTGTTCATGCCTCTAGCATTTGGTCTCTTTCTTTCTGCCTTTCTCACTGAAAAGTAGTCCCAGGATTGTCATGCCCAGGGGCCCACCATGTGATTCCTTGTGGGCCTGTCCGGGCCTTCGTTTAGTGCCTTTTATAGGATCTTTTAATTGTAGAAGGATAAAAATGAAGCTTATAATAGGAAAAGCCACAGATCTTGAGTGATCTGCTGCAGGGGAACCTAGTACTGTAGTAGTGTTTAATTTCTCTCCAGGCCTCCCCAGGAAAAATGAAGAATTACATTGTGCCCATTAAAATCAAAGAAATATCTACATAGCATACCGATGTGCCAGGTCCTCCAGATAGAAACAGAAATTTTTTGTTGTGACACAACTGCGGCAAGTAGATGAGGGTCATGAACGTGGAGACCCTCCTTTATTACCCAGAATGCTGTAATAGGGTAATGGGTTAGATAGGTATATAGGGCCCCTTCTAGTAGGTTGGTATATAGAGCCCACTTAAGTAAGTAGATATATTTGGCCCCCTTCTAGTAGGTAGGCATTTAGGGCCCACTTGAGTAGGTAGGTAGATAGGGCCCCCCAATAGGTTGTTCATTAGTATTTTCGCATTTGAGAAAACTAGGGGGGGTTTTTGGTTTTTCTCATATGGTGTGAACGGTTATTATCCAATGTGCTGTTTTTTTAAGGGCTTTCACATGGTGTGTTTTGTTGCATTTTTTTTATGGTTTTTTATGTGGTTTTTTTTGCAGAAATGTACAGTAATTTATGCAGTGCATTTCAGCAAAAAAAATGCATCAAAAAATGCACCAAATGAAAGCACCCCCCACCTCTCTTATGAACAATAGGTGTGTGAGTGATTATTCATCAGTATGTAAACCTGTCTCCTATGTAGCACTGGGGCTTTTATTGCCTTCTATTGGGAATGAGTCATTGAACTGTGACTATGGCTCTGTGTCTTTGTTTTTATTACAACAAATCCAAAGGCAAAATCATTTTCCTTTATACAATCAGTGTTGCTATCTATGCTGGAAATACATAATTACCAAGTAATGTATGCATCACCATACAATGTGCGCTATGTTTCCCATGTCATACCCAATACTGTATCTACTTGATTGGTTGTACTTATCCACTGTGGGATGGGCTACACCTTGAACTCAGATTGGACCAAGGGCTTTCCCCATCTGGCTCCACCAAAAGGGAAAAGGGGAATGTTCAAAAAAATGACTTATGTTTAAATTTTTTAATAATTCAAGCCCTGCAGTTTTCACTTTGGCCACTAAGCCAAAATAGTCTGACAATTCCTTTCTGTAAAAGAATTCTATTTCGCTCATTATCAGCACAAAAAAAGGGTAAAACTGAAAGGAAAAACCAGTGTAATACATAACACGGGCCACCATCACAAGGGGAGATAGCACAGTCCCCCTTTCCCCTCCCTGCACACTGATTTTTTCCCAGGTCACAGAGCATGATTAAAAAACCTCCATAGAATGAAGGGGACTGATCAGTTTTTAAGTCCCTATGTGCATAGGTACTGTAAAGCATCTCTCTGACTGCTTTTAAAGCAGTGCAAACAAGCCTAGTGGACAAAGTGAAAACTGCAAGACTTAAGAATTATTAAAAAATATTGAAAGTGAAATGAAAAATGTAAAAGAAAAACAACCAAAAATTCCTAAAAAATGTGTTTAACATAAAAATGGGACTTAAAGAATGACTAATTTTTGATGACACATAAGTAGAGATAGCAGCAGCATGAATTCACATAACCCCATATTAGTGCCATGACTCTTTCTGAGGAAAATATGGTGGGTACAAAAACAGTGACCTGGCAATCCATCTGCTCATTTTTTTATACAGTGATGCAAAATGTGTAGGTTTATATAATTATTTATGCATAAGGGCAATTTTGGACTGGGGTGCCTGGGGCCCACTAGTAAAGTTGATTCTTGGGCCCCACCTGTGAAGTTGATTCTTGAGGCCCACCTGTGATGTTGATTCTTGGGGCCACCCGTGGATTGATTTTAGGGTCCACCAGTGAAATTTTTTCTTGGGGCCCACCGGTGGAGTTGATTCTTGGGGCCCCACCAGTGGAGTTAATTCTTGGGCCATCCCAAAGCAGTTGATTTTTTGGGGCCCCCCAGTGGAGTTGATTTTTAGGGCCCACAGTGGAGTTGATTCTTGGGGGCCCCCCCATGGAGTTGTTCTTGGGGCCCACCCGGTGAAAATTGATTTTGGGGCCCCACCATGAGTTAAATTTTTAGGTTCTCAAAGCAGTTTATTTTGGGGCCCCCCAGTGGAGTTGATTCTTGGGGCCCACAGTGGGGTTGATTTTTTGGGGCCCCCCCCAGTGGGTTGATTTTGGGGCCCCACCCTGGGTTTTTATTCTTGGGGCTCCACCAGTGGGGTTGATTCTTGGGGCCCCCCACTGCATTAATTCTTTTGGTCCATCAATCAGTTTATTTTTGGGCCCACCAGTGTAGTTATTCTTAGAGCCCACCAGGGAGTTTTATTCTTGGGCCCTAAAATTTGTTTACCTTTGAGCCCCCCAGGGGGTTTTATTTTAGTTTCATGAATGCATTAGTCCTGGGGCCTAACAATTTGAGATTTAAGGGGCCCCCCATGAAGTTTTTCTTGGGTCCACCCCACTACTACTGTACATGACTACACATGACTCTTGCACTCTGCCTGCTCTTTCTCTTTGAAAAGCTGCCCTAAACCCCCCATTCCCAATGGTCCCTTGCTGATCTTTTGTCCATTCCTAGCCTGCGTAAACAATAGGAACTGGTAGAGATGATAGAAGCAGGAAAGTGGTCCTCTCCTCTGCTCTGTCTTTTGTTATCCTGGCCTTACAGGGTAATTTTGACCCAGAAAAGCTGTTGAGTTTTTAATGATAATTAATAAAGTGGAACGACTTTTCAGGCAGAATGTCTCTACATGTAGCATCATCCATCTAGCAGCAATTTAGATATCTAATCAAAGTGACAGTACACACAATGCATCAATTACTATATGGCCAAAAGTACTGTCTGAACCTGTCATCTGCTCTCTGACAATCCACGTCTCTTAGGTCTAATGCACAAAGACGTCAATCTATTTATATATTTTTATTCTTTGAAATACAAGATGGTAAAATAATTAGTCATTGCTCATCCTTTGATTCATTTCAATGGAAGATGAGGGAGAAGTTGAAGGGATTTTTGTCCCTTTTTATCTGATTCAATTCACTTGCTGAACTTTTCAGTCCCTAATGACCCAGAAGGTGCCACAGATATCACACGGAGCATTATGTAAATATGATATAAAAATTGAAGCCAAAACCCGAAAGGTTGGAAAGTATTATCACCCAATCCCACTGCAAAAGTGTAACTTATTAGCAATACATCAGTATTACAAGACTTGACAAAAACCTGTTACTTTCTGTTCATATACAGTCACCCCTTGATTGCCATTATTCCAAATCATGTCCTGTTTAGGTGAAAATTTGGCTTTAGTCTGTCCTTACTTACCTTACTGCAATATTTTATCAATTACCTGCTGTATCAGTGTCAGACTGGGGAGCCTAGCAGCTGGAGTAAGTTCTGGGGACCCAGCAACTGTACATAACTACACATTCTGCTTATGCCCCATTATGTAGATAGCTTTGTCACCCCAATGGGTATGTATCTACTCCCCCAATTGGTAAGAAACTTTTCCCCTCCATTGGGTAGGTAACTTGGCCTCTTTATTGGGTATGTAGCTTGGTCCCCCACTAGATAGGTAGCTTGGCCCTTTCACGTAGTATGTAGCTTTGCTCCTCCTTAGCATATATAGATTTGCTCCTTTGTTGTGTACGTAGATGGCTCCCCATGAGGTAGATACTTGGCTCCTCATTAGGTTGATAGCCTTTACCATCTTTCATAGCTCCCCATCTCTGAAGAATTGAAATGAAAGCAAAACTCACCTCTTTCCCCTGTCGAGCAACTGCTGAACTTTTGTAGGCATAATGCATTAGGCCTGTGGCCTACAAGAGTGATTGGCACAGCAGGGAGCATGTGACTCCCTGCTCCAGCATAGTTTTCCACTAGACAAATATACAGTTTCAGAACAGTGCCAGGACTGCAAAGAACAGGATCCCAACATAGGTTTCCCCCGCTAGCCTGTGGCCAGTCTGAACTTGTACTGCATACAGTATCTCATAACATTTCATTCTCTATTTTGGTGACATTTTTAAGCCCTTCTCCAAACTGTAGCCTTTTTTAAGTCTATTTTGCAGGACAGTCCTGTAAAAAAAGGACAGAAGATGTGCTGTGCTCTGCTGCAGCTAATGCCTGTGCTGGCCATGACCATGTGGTAGGCAGAATAGTAAGTACCACTTGGATTAATAACTGCAGTGGTAAAGCCTCTTATGTCTACTAATGCTATGTTGTATGGTCTGCATATATCACCCCTCCTTACATGTATAATTTTAGTAAAAATGTCTATTCTCCAAGAAATATCAATTCTAGGAAATCACTTTGTAATAAGCTGTTCCTTAGTTATTCCTCCTGAATATTAATAAATACATTGACAACTGGGCGTTACTTCTATCCTTGTAAGTAGGATGGGGCCGCAGCACTAATTGGACAATGTCAGACTGCAAGGACACACCTCTAAACGGGAACATCCAATTGGCAATTTCTTCATAAATTTCTAGATGGAATAACAGAGTATCAGCACATTGCACTGGTATAAGTAAAGATGATCCAGGATTGTCAATCCCTAGAGAATACTAGTACCGTAGTTACTAAAACAGACATGCCAAGAGAGATGATATATCGCCTCTCAAGTGAGGCTCAACAGCAATGGTTTATCTCCAAAATGTTTAGTTTGGTTAAAGTTTAACTTGTTCCTTAAATTGAGCATACAGGTATAATGTTCCCTTAATTTACAATAGTCTCAGGATATAACAGTTTCAACATATGATGGTCGTTCCTGTGGCATTGTTTGAGTGTGGTTTCAAGATACAATGTCCCAGACACTCATCAGCCAATTATCATGAACATTTTACCTTTAAAATATCTGTATCAGTGCAGTGATTGGCGGTCAATAGTCATTCTCTACAGCACAGTGCGGTACTAAATGTCCTGTACTGCTCTTACATGTATTAATGAGGTGCATGCAGTGATTGGTGGTCTATAGCACCTCTCTACAGTACAGTGCAGTACTATATGTCCTGTACTGCTCTTACATGTATTAGTGAGGTGCATGCAGTGACTTGCGGTCTATAGCACCTCTCTACAGTACAGTGCGGTACTACATGTCCTGTACTGCTCTTACATGTATTAGTGAGTACATGCAGTGATTGGTGGTCTATAGCGCCTCTCTACAGTACAGTGCGGTACCCATGTCTGTACTGCTCTTACATGTTTATGAGGTGCATGCAGTGATTGGGGTCTATAGCTCCTCTCTACAGTACAGTGGGTATACATGTCCTGTACTGCTCTTACATGTATTAGTGAGGTGCATGCAGTATTGAGGGTCTATAGCTCCTCTCTACAGTACAGTGTGGTAGTACATGTCCTGTACTGCTCTTACATGTATTATTGAGGTGCATGCAGTGATAGGTGGTCTATAGCGCCTCTCTACAGTACAGTGCGGTACTACATGTCCTGTACTGCTCTTACATGTATTAATGAGGTGCATGCAGTGACTGGTGGCCTATAACACCTCTCTACAGCACAGTGTGGTAGTACATGTTCTGTACTGCTCTTACATGTATAAATGAGGTGCATGCAGTGATTGGTGGTCTATAGCGCCCCTCTACAGTACAGTGCGGTACTACATGTCCTGTATTTCTCTTACATGTATTAGTTAGGTGCATGCAGGACTGGGGTTTCTATACCCCCCTCTCAATATACGGGTGTTGTTTACAAAATGTCCGGAAACGCTTTTTTAAAATTTATCAGTGAGGTCATGAAAGTGCCCTGGTGGCTAGTAGCCCTCTCTAAGTACATTTGGGGGAAAAATTTTTTTTCCCTGTACTCCCTCTTACATTTTTTAGTGGGGTGCATCCCAGTGATTGGTGGTTTTATAGCTTCCTCCTACAGACAGTTTTGGTACTACTTTTCCCTTTTTACTGCTTTTAAAAGGGGATTAGTGATTTTGGCATGAAGGGATTGGGGGCCCTAGTCACTACTCTCTACAGTACAGTGCGGTACTACATGTCCTTTGTCCCCTCCTCTTACATGTATTAGTGAGGAGCACTCCTACTCTGCCCAGTGGCGTTACTCGGCACGTCTGTGTACAGGCCCGGTCCTGCTGCGTCCTTAAGCGGCACAGGAGGCAACATCACGCCTCCTGCACTGCTTTATCTCCTAGACCAGAAGCCTATTCTGGCCTAGGAGATGCTGAGAGCAACGTCTTGGCGCCAGTGGGGGAATGTGGAGAGGTGAGTAGCGTTTTTATTTATTTTTTTTAGTTATTTTTTTTTTCAAACCTTAGAGGGGGAAAAAACTCCCTACGGGAAGGCTTTAAATACAGGAGGCTGAAATAACTACCTACGGGGGCTGGGGTACTTCCCCAAAAAGGGGTTGTGAACATACAGGGGCTGTATTTACAGGGTGCTCATACCCTCCCTAAAAGGGGGCCTATTTACGGGGGGCTGTAAACCTTTTTTAACGGGGTAAAACAAGTGTGTATAAAAAAGGGGGCTGTATCCCTTTAACTCCCAAAGAGATGGATAACGGGGGCTGTATGCCTACCTAAAAGGGGTTTTGTATAAAACGGGGGGACTGTTTTTACCAAACCCTACAGGGGGTTTATAAAAGGGGGGGCCTAAAAAACCTCCCCAACAGGGGGGGTTTTGTGAAATCTACCTAAAACGGGGCCCTGGTACCTACGGGGGGCTGGAAACTTAGTCGGGGTTTTGTATATACAGGGGGTCTCTACACCAAACCTACGGGGGGAAATTAAACAGGGGGCTGAAACCTACCTAGGGGGATACGGGGGGCTGTATATAGATTAATTTTTTGGTTTTTTTTTTTTAAATTTTGAAATTTTTTATTGATTTTTTTCCCTTTTTAATAACAAAAAACAAGTAAAAAAAACGGGAAAAATTGGCACCTGAAATTTTATGTACCGATAAGGCATGTGTGAATAGGCGTTGAACAAAAAGCAATCCCCCCCTAAAGGGAAATAAATTAAAGGCCCTTGCAAATTAAACCCAAAGCTTAAAGGGTTACCCCTTAAAAGCCATAATCAAAGCCCTTCCCCAACCTCATCAAAAAGAAACCAAAAAACCCATAAAGACCGGGACAGGGAAACCCAAAGGGGGTAAGGTTTAGGGGGGGGGGGGTTTGGAAAGGGGGGAGGTTTCGGGTCAAGATGGTCCAAAAAACGGGTGAAAGCCCCCATGCGGAACCAAATTTTATCAAAAAAATCCAATTTTCAGGGAAAGGGGGCATTAAAAACTCCATTCCCGCGTTTCTGTGAGCCTCTGCAGAAATCCCCTCTACATGGGCGTGGTCCTGCCTCCACTACCAAAAAAAAGGGCCCGGGGGGCCCCCGGGTAAGGATAGGGTAACAAAATTTTTGGAATCCTGTTTAATAGACCCTTGCCCGGGCCCACTCAGTAAATAGGTGAAGGGGGAAAAAGGGACCCCCACCCCCAAAAACCCCTCAGCATAAGCCCCTGACCTTGACCAAAAGGGTTGAATAATCGGGCAATCCCAAAAAATATGCGGGCCAGCTTCCCACTGGAGCAACATGGGGCCAAAACCCGAGGGGGAAGCTGGGGGTTCCATTTGTGCAGGAACCCCTGGTGTATGGTACCAAAAAAAATAGTTTTTTATGTAAAATTTTGTTTTTTATGCGGGGATACATACGAGGTTTTTCGCCGCGGGAAATTTCCAGATAAACCTGCCATGGGGGGAAGGGTTTTTTCCCCAACCTAAGTAGCTTTCCCATTTGGGCCAGGGAATTTGTGGGGTAGGGGGTTCGAAAAGGGGCCCTTTTTCTGAGAAAAAGGAAATCGTGGAAATGAGCCCCCTTAAAGTACGGGCCCCTTTAAAAAAGCTGCTCAAAGGGAAAGGGTCGGGATCGAGGGAGAGTAGTGTGCCAAACATGGAGGGACTTGAGGGGGAGTTACCCTGGAGGTAAAAATCGGGATCTCCCCAGGGAATTTTTAGCCCCTTTTAAGGGGGGAAAAAGGGGGAATCAGCCTCCGCCCTGCCCAAGAAACACCCAAAAAACCGGAAAAACCCAAAACCCCACCAGGGGTTTGGGGCCACCAATCCGAAAGCCAGCGGGGAAAAGGGGGTGGGCAAAAAAAAGGGAAACCCGGGGGGTGAAGCTTTGGGAAGCTAACTTAAATCTGGTCCTGCACTGATTTCCAAATTTGTTTGCGTAAACTTGTTTGGGGGCCCCAAATGGGTTTATCCCAGGGGAGGGGAGAGCCGAATTTTCCCATAAAAAAAAAAGGCTTTGGGGGCAATTGGTGCAAGCCAAAAGCTTTTCAAATCTCCTTTCCATTTGGTGTCGGGCCCGGGAAGGTTTGACCAAGCGGGGATAAAACGAAAGTGGGGGGGCCCAATAGTATTTTGAGGATAGGGAAAACCCCGCCAGACCCCCCCGCCCCTCCTGGCCATCAAAACACTTTTGGGCCACCCTAGGGCCGCCCGGGCCCCCATATGAATCTTAGGTTTCCTCCGGAAAGGAGCGTGGGCTCACCCCGGGCGGGACCCCCCTAACCGGGAGAAGTCTGGGAAATAGGTAAAAGGAGTTTGGAAAAGAGGGGACATTTTGGGACCGAGTTAATTCTACCTATAAAGAGAGAGGGGGGGGCGGTCCCACCGGGAAGTGTAATCTTTAAATTTCCTTTAAAAAGGGGGGGAAAAAGCGCTATAGAGGGAGGGATTTGGGTTTCCTTTTATCGGGAACCCCAGGTATTGACGTTTGGGGGTTTCCCCCTTGGGGAGAAATTATTTTTGAGGGAGGTTTAAGACCTCAGGGGGCATTTTAAATTTGGGAGGGCCTCTTTTCTTTGAGGTGTGATCTTAAAATTCCCGAAGGGTCCCCAAATTTGGGCAAAAAGTGCTTTAAAGGGGAAAAGGAAAACGGGGGAAAGTACGTCAGTCAGAGGCCCAACCCAAAAAAACGTCCGCAAAGGGGGACAGTTTAAACTCCTCATCCCTAATTTTTAGCCCTTAAAAACGGGTTTTGTTCCCCAAATTGCCGCTGCAAGGGGGGTTTCTTTTTGCACAAACGAAAAGGGAGTGGGGAGAGGGGGCACCCCGCCCTAGTACCAAATTTTTAATTCCAAAGGTATCGGAGATATAGGGGGGGTTTTTTTAAAGGACGCCGAGGGGGAAGATAAAAACCCTCTGACCCCCCCGCCGGGAAAGGGGACCAAAAACCCGTACCCCCGGAGAACCCACCAAAAAGGAACGGGCCCCCTGAAAGCCATAAAAGGCCGTTCTCACTTTCAAGGTTTAGGAAAGGCCTGCTCCCCGGGTGGTTAACCCCACCCACAGGTTAAATTGCGCCTCGTAAAAACCCCCCCAGCCGGGGGGGGGGGAAGGGGGGGGGGGGGGGGGGGGGACCCAAAAATCCTACCTGGCCCTGTGAAATAAATTGAGGGAGCCAGGGGGTTTTTTTGGGGGCCCAAAGGATTTTTGGTTTAAAATCTTCGGGTCAGAGTTAAAGCAACGCAATCGGGGGGGGTAACTACCCTTTCCGCGGGGCCCCCTTCCCGGGTTTTTGGGGATAAAAATTTTAAAAACAAATTGTGACATAATTTTTGGGGAAGGGAGCTCCCCCCCAGAAATGATTTATAAGCTGCAGCATATGGGGAAACCAAGATATCTGAAAAGTTTTTAAAAGTATAGATGGGGAAAGCCATTTGGGGCCTTTGGGTTTCCCGGGACGGGAAGGGCCAAAATACTCCTTATCTCCTTTTAATTGAATGGGGGCACCTAAGAAGTCCACCGCCTCCTGCTGAGCGATGGAAAGGGGGGTATTTTCGTAAAAAATTCCCCCGGGATAAAAAATTTGGGCCCCTTTCCATGGCCTGGGGGGGGCCCGGGGCCCATCCCCAAAAGAGCTCAGAAAAAAAACCAAAGGGAAAGATTTCAGAAGGGGACTTTTGGGTTTCATCCCTCAGTTTTTCCCCTTCCCTGCCCTTAAGGGCTTGGGGCATAGTTTGTATTGAGCGCTCTTTCAGTTGCCCCTTCCCTAAGGAGCGTTTTGGGCCTTTTTTTCCCAAATTAAAAAATCCCTTTGTTTTGAGTAGAGAAGGAGTTTCCCCCACCTTGTAGGGCAAAAGCCCTTTAAAGGGCTTTTTTCGGCCCTGAAAACTATACTCTCAAATTTAAAAACCCAAAGGGCAAATTGTCATTTTTGCGTTCCAGCCCCTTTTAAGGAGGGGGGCGTAATCTGGGGGATCTTTTTTTCTGCGGTAATCTCTTTTAAGTTTGGTTTGCCTGGGGCAAGGCAATTGCCTCAAAAGAGGGCCTTGGGGGTTTTCCCAAGGAGGGATGGGTAAAAGAAAAAGGAACCCACATTTGGGTTCAAAATGGGAAACCTGAGCACTAAACGCAACTGCTCCTTCGAGGCGGCCTTTTTAAAATAAAAGGTGTTTAAATTCGGCCCCCAAATTTAAATAGCCCTGGGGCTGGGAGCTGAAAATTTTAAATTAAAACCGTGCCCGGGGGCTTTTTGGGATCCACCATTTTTATGGGCTCAATGCGAGAACCCTGTAGAGCCCTAAGTTTTGGGACATTGCCGAAAAATAATCAAGCCTAGTGTGGGGTTTGATAGGGTGGAAGAAAAAAGAGAAACTCCTTACTCTTAGGATAAATTAAACCCCCCTAGTCAAAACAGACCGGGGGAGCGAATGAGCTTCCAAAAGGCAGTGGACAACGGGGGCAAGTGTGGGGATTGGGGGGTTTTTCCACCCATACTACATCAATCCATGGCTTCCGGGGAAAATAAAATTTTAAAAGGGTCCCCCCCAAGGACCCAGGGCTGCAGGGGGGAAATTTTTGCAAAGTTTAAGAAAAGACCCATTTTGGGAAAGGGGGACCTGTGAGACATTGGCGCGTACACTTTGGGCAAAATTTTAAATTGGGTTTGCCCTCAAATTTGGTACATTAAGGATGAGGGTACCGCCCCATCCGGGCACCAGCGATCCCTCAACCTGCAATCTACGGGTTTTGGGGCCTTTTAAAAGTAAAGGCCAAATCCTCCCCCTCTTCCCGTCCAAAAAAATTCAGAAAAAGCGGGGGGTTTTAATGGGGCCGAGAAAAGGGCTAAATGACCTTTGGAGTCAAAGGGGTTTTTCCCCTGAAAAAACACAATGTGGGCCGCAGGGCCCTACATTCCTTCGGGGGGGCCAAACCCCTACGTTTAAAATGTCAGATTTAAGTCCTTTAACGTTTAAAGGGGGACACAACGTCCCAATTTCCCACCGGGAAAAGGGGGGGACTCCCTTGAGATGATTACCCCCAAAAAAAGGGGACCCGCTCCCAATAGCAGCGAACCCAAAAACCCCACCTGAGGAGAACAAAAGGTGAAGTAAAGAGGAAGGGAAAGGGGGGGGTGGTGGGGAAACGGGGGAAAGGAGACCACAAAAACACCCGGGGAGGGGGCAAACACAGCCCAAAGACCAACACAACAAGACAAAGAAAAAAAACCCTTTTATAACAACCTACAATAAAAACCGAGAAATCAGGAGTCCCCAAGGGAAACAGGGGAATTAAATACCCCCTTTCCCCCGGGCGCCCCCTTTTTAATTAAACCTTTTACGAAAGTGCCCCGGGTTTTAGGGGGGCTCGGAGGATAAAGGGTCTCCACGGGGTTTCCTCCTAAAGAAGGCCCCCCAGGTGGGCCCCCCCTCCGGGGGAAAAAAAAAAAAAAAAGCCGCCCTCAAGTCCCCCCGGGCCAAAAGGCAGGAAGGGGAAGGAGAGAGGGGCCGGAAGCGAGCAAATGCTCTCAACAAAAAAGGATAAAAAACCAAAGCTGGGGGGAAAAAGCAAAGGGCCCCGCACCCTTTAGCTGAGCTCCCGCTGCCGGCTACCCAAAAACAGCACCCCTTGCGCTCCCAAACAGCCCTAGTGGGAAAAAAAAAGACCCGGGCCGCCCCCTTTAAATCTGGGGGAAGGCCCCGGGCCCCCTCGCGGCGCCATCGTGCTGGACTCCTACCTCCGTGCCCCTCCCCTGGCCGGGCGCCCCCGGGCCTCCACCCCGGGTTTTTTGGGGGGGGCCTCCCAAACCCCCCTGGGGCGCGCGCCCAGCAGCTCGATCCTCCTCCCCCTCCCATGGAAACACCGCCCTGAAGGGACAACAGCTAAAACCCGGAGTTGAGAGCGCAGAGGACGCCGCGCCTCCTCCCAGCCGCCGCGAACCCTCACCGCGACGGCCATGAGGACTCAGGTACAGGGCCCGCAGTCCCCCCCTCTCTCCCCCGCACTGAGCACGTGCAGGCCCACCATCAGCCATGGCCCAGCACCAGCCCTCCTATAGCTCGGTGGTGGCCAGCCCCCTCCCCTGCTATCAGAGCCTGGCTCCTCTCCTCCTGGGCCTTCTGGGGCATCTGACCTGAGGGACCCCAAGAAATATCCCACCCTCCTCTCCACATACCAGGAGTCTGGCAGGGGAGTATTTCCCTGGCAGGGCTCCCTGCATCCTCCTCTGCCCACGCAGTCCTCATCTCCCTGACCATCGTGCATGGGAACTGATTTGATACAACAACTGCCTAACAGGGATGAGCTGCGGGCGCCTAGTCTCAGAGGTTAGGGCAGCCTGCAGAGAGGAGATTGCCCTCAATCAGGCAGGACATTACGCAAATAGCTACCCGCGTGGAAAACGCTTGAGGAGGACCATGATAACACGCAAAGATAAAATCGCTCAAATCCACCCTTCTAATCTATTGCGCAAATGTCTACGTCAGGAGCTGGCTCGACATGTGGAGGATTTAGACAACCGCGGCCGCAGAACAACATCAGAAGTTCGGGGGCCCCCGGAACCACAGGGGGAGGAGGACTTGCAGGCCGTCCTGGACTCATATTAAACCGCATACTTGGAGCTAACCCTCCTCGCCCCATAAGCTTGACAGAGCCCACAGAGCGCTCCGACCAAAGGGTTCCTCTCCGCTCCCCAGGGATGTTATATGCTGCCTACATGCCCACTCGGTGAAAAAAAGCAATAATGGAGAAAGCCAGGCCTACACAGCATCGACTATCGGGGGACTCCTATACAGATCTCGCTGACCTCTCCTGGCATACGTTGCAGGAAGCCGCCGCCACCTGTAGACAGTGCTTTGCTATCCTGAAAGAGGAATCGTATCCTTTATAGGGGGCTTTTTTCCGTTATTCTCTCTCGGCTCGCATTGAGGGTCGCTCAGCTGTTCTCTTCCGGGTTTTTTCTGACCTCCCGAATTTCTGCAATCCCTGAAAATCCCTACTCCAAAGATGGACGATTGGGAACTGTCTGTACTCCCCGCCTCCACCGCCACCAGTATGGGGGGTCGGTTGTGGACTCGCAAGGGACGCTCTCCAGGGACCCTTCTTCCAGCCCAGAAACCCCGACGCTCTCCGCCCCCTGAATATGGACCTTTTATGCTGACTGGAGGGCCTTCAACATCCCCTCCCTCCTCTCTGGAGCTTTTGCACCCATCTAGAAGCTTTCATTATCCTTCTACATCTGATAGGGCCTATGATGTTTATTTTCTTGTACTAAGGATAGGCCGCTAGCTGTATGCCTCATAGATTATGTTTGTAACTCCCCTTGAATGTACAGTGCCCTGGAATCAATGGCTAAAATAAATAATAATAATAATAATAATAATAATAATAATAATAATAATAAAAAAGCTGTATACCTACCTACAGAGGGTTGTATAAACAGGTGGCTGTATACCTACTTTCAGAAGGTTGTATATACAGGTGGCTATATACCTATCTACAGGGGGCTGTAAATACAGGGAGCTGTATACCTACTTAAAGGGGCCGTGTACGCAGGTAAAATATGTCCCTCAATCTGTATTCAGGTAAAACATGTCCCCCAGTCTATAGGCAGGTAAAATATATCCCTTAGTCTGTTTTACCTACCTACAGACTGAGGGACATGTTTTACTTGCCTACAGACTGGGGGAATGTTTTACCTGCCCACAGACTGGGGGACATGTTTTACCTGCCTACAGAATGGGGGGGGGGCATGTTTTACATGCCTACAGACTAATGGACATGTTTTACCTGCCTACAGACTGTGGGACATGTTTCACCTGCCTACAGACTAATGGACATGTTTTACCTGCCTACAGACTTTGGGACATGTTTTACCTGCCTACAGACTAAGGGACATGTTTTACCTGCCTACAGACTGGGGGACATATTTTACCTGCCTACAGACTGTGGGACATGTTATACCTGCCTACAGACTGTGGGACATGTTTTACCTGCCTACAGACTGTGGGACATGTTTTACCTGCCTACAGACTGTGGGACATGTTTTACTTGCCTACAGAACTGTGGGACATGTTTTACCTGCCTACAGACTGTGGGACATGTTTTACCTGCCTACAGACTGTGGGACATGTTATACCTGCCTACAGACTGTGGGACATGTTTTACCTGCCTACAGACTGGTGGAGCTGATATACCTGCCTAAATACTGGGGAGCCCTATATACTAACTAGAGGGACATATTATACCTAAATACTGGGGGCCCTATGTACATACTAGGGTGGCATATATATTTACCTACATAGTGGAAGGACATATATACCTACCTATCCTATTAGGGCCTATATAAGAATGATGGGTGACTACTTATCACTCATAGCAGGCATCCAACTTTTCTATTATAGGGAAGCAGGTCACCAAGCTTTTCTATATTCATCCCCATTATGGGTATATAAACACCCCCCATTTGGTGGGTTTTTAACCCTACTACTCCTCCCCAGTAGTTAGGTAGGTATATAACTCCCCCCCACCCCAGGTAGGTAGGTATATAGGTGTTGGAAAATTGAGGATTCTAAAATATTTGTGTGGTATATTCTGTAGGGATGCCTCAGAATCGGGAGCTGGCGTCATGGTGGTCTGGGCCGGATAGCGAAGAAGAAGCACAGCGAACGACTCAGATCAGAAAGGACGTCACCTGTGAGTCCTTACAGGAGTTTTATAGTTTGATCTGTTCGTGCTGTTCAGCTAATTCTCTCAGATTGAGTTTGAAATCCAGGGGCGTGTCTCTCCTCCCAGGAGGCGTGTCTCTCCTCCCAGGAGGCGTGTCTCCTCTCACTGAAGAACTGTGACATCATCATTTTGTATGAAGCAGGGGATGCAGAAGGGTGTCTGGATATAACAGCTCTGTAGCTCCTACATGCTTATGTCTGCAGCCGTGAGGCTCCAAAACTCCAGCAAGCACCTGTTAAAATCTCTTAGTTTACACACAAATTACACTGAAAGCCAGCAGCTTTTACTTCTATTCTAGTGGTGTTCACCCAAATTGTACTGACAACAGGCAGAGACAGGGCCGGACTGGGAATAAAAATCAGCCCTGGCACTAAGCCCCCATCAGCCCACATACAATATCCACTTAAAAAATTTCCCTTGTTCTCGCACCTTGCCACTTTCTAAAATAAACTACACTATAAATCTGCTTTCACACAGAGCCTTTTTGGTAAGTGTTTTGGGCAGAAAGGCAGAGTAGTTAATGCTGAACATTTCTGAACAAAAACCGGTCTGTGTGAGAGCTCCCTACATACAAGCAGGAAAAAAAAGTGGTGCAGAGAAACCCTAATCACAGAGTCAGGTGTGCGCTTACCTTACAATCCGGGACAAACCCACACTGACACTACATAAGCACCAACACAACCTACAACCCTACCAATCACATCCTAAGTAGTCAGGTCACCATCACATGAATACAGCACTGATTCAACAACAGAGATAAAATGACCCCTGACAGCAGAGGATCACAGGAGGACGCCAATCTCTGATGGGAGTTGTTCTTTTTCTTCTTTCTTCTTCCATCTGGCCCAAACCTCCACGATGTCTTCCCTGATGAGTCGTTCCCTTCCATTTCTTTCTCTGTCCGTTACAGCATGCAATGTCTTCTTCTTCCGGACACTACTCGTCCCTGTAGAATTTACCCCCAAATTCCCCCAAAAAACCCATATGTTGGGACCTAAAAAATTAGAAATAAAAAAATTTCAGATAAGTTGGCTTTGTAAATAGGTAGACTCCCATTAGGTAGAATAAACAGGGCCTCCTTTCCTTTTAAATTTTGGGAAAGGTAAAACAGGGCCTACCCTGGAACTAGCCAGGTAGCTGGGGCTGCCCCAGTAATCAGCCAGGTAGCTGGGGCTGCCCCAGTAATCAGCCAGGTAGCTGGGGCTGCTCCCAGTAATCAGCCAGGTAGCTGGGGCTGCCCCCAGTAATCAGCCAGGTAGCTGGGGCTGCCCCCAGTAGGGCCAGTAATTAGAGATGTAGGGCCAGTAATTAGCCAGGTAGGGCCAGGAGCAGTAATTAGCAGTCAGGGCCAGTATGTAGCCAGGCTGGGCCAGTAAGTAGGCCGGCAGGGGCAGTATATAGCCAGGCAGGGGTACTTAGAGGTAGGCAGGGGCAGTATATAGCCAGGCAGTGCCACTTAGAGGCAGGCAGGGGAGAGTATATAGCCAGGGGCAGGGCACTTAGAGGTAGGCAGGGGGCAGTATTTTTAGCCAGGCAGGGGCAGTATATAGCCAGGCAGGGCCCCTTAGAGGCAGGCAGGGGCAGTATATAGCCAGGCAGCGCCACTTAGAGGTAGGCAGGGCCAGTATATAGCCAGGCAGGGGCAGTATATAGCCAGGCAGGGGCACTTAAGAGGTAGGCAGGGGCAGTATATAGCCAGGCAGGGGCACTTAAGAGGTAGGCAGGGGCAGTATATAGCCAGGCAGGGGCACTTAGAGGCAGGCAGGGGCAGTATATAGCCAGGCAGGGGCACTTAGAGGTAAGCAGGGGCAGTATTTAGCCAGGCAGGGGCAGTATATAGCCAGGCAGGGCCACTTAGAGGCAGGCAGGGGCAGTATATAGCCAGGCAGGGGCACTTAGAGACAGGCAGGGGCAGTATATAGCCAGGCAGGGGTAGTATATAGCCAGGCAGGGCCACTTAGAGGCAGGCAGGGGCAGTATATAGCCAGGCAGGGGCAGTATATTGGTAGGCAGGGGCAGTATATAGCCAGGCAGGGGCTCTTAGAGGTAGGCAGGGGCAGTATATAGCCAGGCAGGGCAGTTTATAAAAGGTAGGCCCAGGGCATTTATATAGCCAGGCAGGGCTCACTTAAGGGGTAGGCAGGGGCAGTATATAGTCAGGCAGGGGCAGTATATAGCCAGACAGGGGCACTTAGAGGCAGGTAGGGGCAGTATATATCCAGGCAGCGGTAGTATATAGCCAGGCAGGGGCACTTAAGAGGTAGGCAGGGGCAGTATATAGCCAGGCAGGGGCACTTAGAGGTAGGCAGGGGCAGTATATAGCCAGGCAGGGGCAGTATATAGCCCAGGCAGGGCCACTTAGAGGCAGGCAGGGGCAGAAATATACCAAAGGCAGGGGGCAAGTATATTGGTAGGCCAGGGGCAGTATTTTAGCCAGGCAGGAGCTCTTAGAGGGTAGGCAGGGGGCAGTATATAGCCAGGCAGGGGCACTTAAAGGTAGGCAGGGCAGTATATGGGCCAGGCAGTGCCACTTAGTGGCAGGCAGGGGCAGTATTGAGCCAGGCAGGGGCTCTTAGAGGTTGGCAGGGGCAGTATTTAGCCATGCAGGGGCAGTATATAGCCAGGCAGGGCCCCTTAGAGGCAGGCAGGGGCAGTATATAGCCAGGCAGCGCCACTTAAGAGGTAGCAGGCCAGTAAATAGCCAGGGCAGGGGCCAGTATATAGCCAGGCAGGGCACTTAAGAGGAAAGGCAGGGGGAAAGTATATAGCCGGGCAGGGGCACTTAAGAGGTAGGCAGGGGCCAGTATATAGCCAGGCAGGGCAACTTAGAGGCAGGCAGGGGGCAGAAATTATAGCCAGGCAGGGCACTTAGAGGTAAGCAGGGGCAGTATTTAGCCAGGCAGGGGCAGTATATAGCCAGGCAGGGCCACTTAGAGGCAGGCAGGGGCAGTATATAGCCAGGCAGGGCCACTTAGAGGTAGGCAGGGCCAGTATATAGCCAGCCTGGGCCACTCAGATACACGCAGGGGCAGTATATAGCCAGGCAGGCGTAGTATATAGCCAGGCAGGGCCACTTAGAGGCAGGCAGGGGCAGTATATAGCCAGGCAGGGGCACTTAGAGGTAGGCAGGGCAGTAATAGCCAGGCAGGGGCATAATATAGTAGGCAGGGGGCAGTATATCGCCAGGCAGGGGCACTTAGAGGTAGGCAGGGGCAGTTATAGCCAGGGCAGGGGATATAGTCAGGCAGGGGCAGTATATAGCCAGACAGGGGCACTTAGAGGTGGCATGGGCAGTATATTAGTCAGGCAGGGGCAGTATAACCCCAGAAAAGGGGCACTTTAGAAGGCAGGTAGGGGCAGTTTATATCCAGGCAGCGGTAGTATATAGCCAGGCAGGGCACTTAAGGGAGGTAGGCAGGGGCGTAATTTAGGCCAGGCAGGGGCCACTTAGAGACAGGCAGGGGAAAGTATAAGCCAGGCAGGGGAAGTATAAAAGCCAGGCAGGGCCACTTAGAGGCAGGCAGGGGCAGTATATAGCAAGGGCAGGGGCGGGGGTATATAAATTGGTAAGGCAGGGGCATATATACCAGACAGGAGCTTTTAGGAGTAGGCAGGGGCAGAATATAGCCAGGCTGGGGCTCTTAGAGGTAGGCAGGGGCAGTATATAGCCAGGAAAGGGGCAGTATATAAGGTAGGCGGGGGCCCAGTATAAAGCCAGCAGGAGGGCACTTAGAGGTAGGCAGGGGCAGTATATAGTCAGGCAGGGGCAGTATATAGCCAGGCAGGGGCACTTAGAGGCAGGTAGGGGCAGTATATATCCAGGCAGCGGAAGTATATAGCCAGGCAGGTGCACTGAGAGACAGGCAGGGGCAGTATATAGCCAGGAAGGGGCACTTAGAGGTAGGCAGGGGCACTATATACCAGGAGGGGAGTATATAGCCAGGCAGTGCCATTTTAGGCAGGCAGGGGCAGTATATAGCCAGGCAGGGCCACTTAGAGGTAGGCAGGGGCAGTATTTAGCCAGGCAGGGGCAGTATATAGCCAGGCAGGGGCACTTAGAGGCAGGCAGGGGCAGTATATAGCCAGGCAGGGGCTCTTAGAGGTAGGCAGGGCCAGTATATAGCCAGGCAGGGGCAGTATATAGCCAGGCAGGGGCACTTAAGAGGTAGGCAGGGGCAGTATATAGCCAGGCAGGGTCACTTAGAGGCAGGCAGGGGCAGTATATAGCCAGTCAGGGGCACTTAGAGGTAAGCAGGGGCAGTATATAGCCAGGCAGGGCCACTTAGAGGCAGGCAGAGGCAGTATATAGCCAGGCAGGGCCACTTAGAGGTAGGCAGGGGCAGTATATAGCCAGGCAGGGGCACTTAAGAGGTAGGCAGGGGCAGTATATAGCCAGGCAGGGGCACTTAGAGACAGGCAGGGGCAGTATATAGCCAGGCAGGGGTAGTATATAGCCAGGCAGGGCCACTTAGAGGCAGGCAGGGGCAGTATATAGCTAGGCAGGGGCAGTATATAGGTAGGAACGGCCTCTTTATGGCAAGGAAGGGGCTCTTAGAGGGTGGCCGGGGCAGTATATAGCCAGGCTGGGGGACTTTAGAGGTTGGCTGTGGCAGTATATAGCCAGGCAGGGGCAGTAAGTGGGGCAGGGGCAGTATATAGCCAGGCAGGGGCACTTAGAGGTAGGCAGGGGCAGTATATAGCCAGGCAGGGGCAGTATATAGGTAGGCAGGGGCAGTATATAGCCAGGCAGGGGCACTTAGAGGTAGGCAGGGGCAGTATATAGCCAGGCAGGTAGTAAAAAAATAAAATAAAACTCTTACCTGGTTTCCCTACTTTTCTTCTCTCTCGGAGCGGCCGCTCTCACCCGAGTGGGGGCCGCGGAGCAGGCGCACGATAACATCATCACATCCCGCACCTGTCCCGTGGCCTCCTGGGAGCTGAACAGACAGGATCAGAAGATCCCGGCTGTTCAGCCTCGGCCGTTGCTTGCACCGAGCGGTGCAGGCGGTGGCCGTGATGGCTGCCATGGCGGTCGGTGACCCGCCGTGCCAAGCCATGTGGCGAGGGGGAGCCTGTCGTCCCTGTCCACGGGGTCCGGTCGCTGATGCAACCATTGCGGCCCCTTTAGAGCGCCACAGACCGGCGCCGGGACTCGGGGCCCACCGGGAGGAAACACTGGTCTCCTCGGTGGGCGATCCGACCCGGCCCTGCGGCCCGAATCCCAGTGGCCCGCCGGCCAAATGCCCGGTTTGCCCTATGGGCAGTCCGGGCCTGGGCAGAGATCTTTACTCAACTATAAGGACAAATGTCAGCTTCAAGTAAAGATCTCTGCTTGCTGTCAGTGACATGTGAGTGAAAACAAGGGGGGGGAGAATCAATCAGCTTTGAGAGAAGATCCTGCTCAACCTGTAACTAACTTGCGCTGATAGTGTAGTGGTAGAGCTTTGCTCTTACGATGAAGGGGTTTGGAGTTAAAGTCCCTCACAGAGTATTTTTTTCCCCCCTAAATTCTACACATATGTAGAGAGACCTAAAATATATATGTCAATCTCTATAATGATATATACACATACATAGCTCCCCTATATCATGTCTCATCCCCCAGAGTATATGCATTGTGTCACATATGTTGGAAGTGCTTGGTGTGACTGTGAGGATGGGACACTATATAGGGGAGCTTTGTGTGTGTGTATAAATAAAATTATAGATGTCTACACATATATTTTCATATCTTTACATATGTGTACAATTTATAAAATAAAATAAAAATAAAAACAACTGATGGGGCTCGAACTCCTAACCTCTCTCTTGCAGAGCAGCTAAGCACTGCACTACACAGTTTGTACAAGCACAGTGTTGAATCCTTATGTTATACACTACAGATAATGATGTCATAAGGAGGTGGAGCTTGCATTAGATCTGAGGAACAGAACGCCCTCTTTTCAAAGTAGCAGCTTAAGGACTGGACCTGTGAGGAGGTAAATCAACCTCTTTGCAAAAGCCCTTTAAACAGGCAGCCATTGCCCAGATCATTCAACTAGAGCTGGGAGATATATATAGAGCCAGCAGACCTTGGTTTCACTATCGATTTTAACAGCTCAGAGGGGAGTGAACACAGAGTGTGCAGGCAGCCAATCACAGTGCAGGGGGCGTGGCCTGGGTGTTTCCTGTCTAGGGCCATATCCCAACATGCTGAATGTAATGTCAGCCAGCCAATCACAGTGCAGGGGGCGTGTCTAAGGGGCAGGAAACGTCCAGGGGGCGTGGTCGACCAGCAACAGCAGAACACATATTTACAGATAAGCTCATATCTGCTAAACCAAGAGACTGAGGTAATGCAACCCAATTACAAAAGTGCTTATTTTTACTGTCCCCATAATCTGAGACATGATCTTTGTAACGATAAAACCCCTTAAGACATATCTGCACCTGCTGATATTGATCCCTCTAACTCCTTAGAGACAATGTACGTATGGGTACACACTGCTGTTGCTAAAGGATTATGGAGCATTTCAAATACTTTGCCAACTTTATACTTTGCAGCTGCTTGTTGTTAAATACAGCTGACACCAGCTGCTATCAGCAGGATTTGGAGAAGACTCCAATCCTTGCTATTTAACACTGTTGGACACCGCAACGATGCCCCCGTCCTTGCAATGATGACCGTTTGCCATGTTAATAAGAGGCCTCTATAGCAATCATGTTGGTGCACCTATTCCACCCTACCGATAGTATTATACCCTATAATAGTACTGTCATATATAGGACAAGCGATTATGGCTTATAGTGGTCAAGTACCCTAGGTGGTCTAATTGTTAAAGGGGCTTTGCCATGAAGTCATTTCAAATCTGCATTATACAGTTTCAGCTTTCAATGTGCTCAAAAGGGGGCATGTGTGATATGTGAATTTGGTGATTGTTTGCCAATGCCAAATCATGTGAACCAGCAGGCTTGACACACATGCCTTTCCCCACAGTGTGCTCACTCTAGTCAAACAAAGGTCTGTTTATGTAAAGAGCTATGAGTACCTTCAAAGTAGCTGAGTGGTTAGAGCTCTTTGCTTTCAACCTAGAGGGATCCTAGTTTCAAATCCCCAAAGGAGCCAAACATATATAGATTTTTTTTTGTCTCAATGCACATGCTTGATTGAGTTTTTTCTTTTTCCTTTTTTATTTATTTCCACTGTTTGACTAATTATAAGAAGTGCAGAGGAAAGTAGTAAAATGACAACACCTGGGGTTGAACACTTGCTCAACTATGAGTGTGTGTGATTACTAAGCAAGGGAGAGGCTGACAGTAGCTGCCTGAGAGGCGAGGTGATGTCTGAGCATGTACGGCCAGGTCCGAGGATCTCTCGCCACTGGTTGTATCCCCTAGAGACTAGCTGTACTCTACGGATCACTAAGGGAGCTGCTAAAACAAAAATGCTACAGAATTTTTAATAATGATTAATGGTGAAAATGTCTATTATTTAATTTGCAAGCTTCACACGTCAATTTCACTTCATGGCAAAACCTCTTTAAAGTTAAAAAAAACTTAAAACTTACCCCCCCCCCCCTTTTTTGACATGTTACAAATCAAAAAATTAAAATAAAAGAAGATACACAAAACTGGTATTGCCAAGTCCTAAACTATTAAAAAAATAGGCATTATTATCCCCTAAAAGTGAATACCGCAAAAGAAAAAAATAATTGCATCTTGGTCCCCAAGAAATGAGCCTTTTCTCAGATCCATATATGAGAAAAAAAAAAATACTAGTCACAGAAAATGGCATTTAATTGAGAATTTAAAAAAGTGCTAAAACATAAGGAAAATTCTACAAATTTGGTATCACCGGAATCTTATTGACCTGCAGAATACAGATAACACATGATTTAAACTAAAGAGGAAACATCATAAAAACTAAACCCCCACAAAAACGGCGCAATCGCCTATTTTTCATGTTCCACCTTCCACAGATTTTCTTTTTGTGTTTTCCAGTACATGAAAAATTATTGTCAAGGTCATTGCTCTTGGAAGGCGGAAAGGAAATAAATTAAGGGCAACATGTATTTTTTTTCTATAGATGTATGAACCATCGTACACCAACACTTGGCGCAATCTGTGCCAGACACAAAACTTTTGAATGCGCAGAGATGCGGGAACGTGTTGTTCAATTTTGTCGTACAAATCCAAACCATTTCAAAGTGGCGGACTGGGGACTAAATTTTAGCTTACTAACCTACTTTTAGGCATTCTAAGATGGTGGTTCTAGCACTTCCTGCTTTGGCAGGGAAGTGTTTAAAATTTTTTGGGTATGACAGCAATGGAACCTTCACAAGCCATGTCAACTGATCAGATCACCCGCGAAACTTGCAAGCGAGGGTGCCAATCGGAGTGAGAAACGGTAACACAGCATGTTTTCTCATTCATTTATGTATGAGAATTGTCTAGCAGTAAGACTTTCCTTGTTTTCCATAGCAACCAGTCAAAGCTCACAGCAACCAATCAGAGCCCATAGTGACTAACAGAGCCCCTAGCAAAACCAACAAACTCATGCAACCAACAGGCCCATAGCAACCCAAACAATTCCTCAAAATTGTGTTTTTTT